>JALPQD010000687.1:646203-824556 GCA_023101885.1 Typhlomys cinereus | reverse complement strand
ACAGGGCCTCCCTACTGGCCTGTGTGGTGATGACGGTGATGGTATGAACCCGTCTCCTACATGTGTCAGATACTGTGATATGGCTTCAGCTATTTTTAAAATGTTATCTATTTAGTTTATTTGAGCACGTGACAAAGAAAAGGTACATGCATGCATGCCATGGCATGTAGTGGAAATCAGAGGACAGGTTTTAGAAATTACTTTTCTTCTTCCGCCATGTGGGTTGGGGTCTAACAATGGTCATCATGTTTGCAAGCAGGTACCTTACCTGCTCAACTATTTTATCAGTCCTGACTTTACATAGTTTAAGAACATTTTACTTTATTATGGAAATTGTCACATATGCACAAAAATGGAGAAAACAGTATAATGAAACCTCATGTTTTCATCATCTAGATTTGAGAAATGTCAACATTTTGCCTATGTTGGTCTCGTTTAGTTTAAGAAGGAAATTACAAATGAATTGAGCAGAGAGATTGGAAAATTCATTTAAAAATAAATGCTTAGGCCATAAAATACACATCAACAAATTTTAAAATGATATGCTATGCAAACTAGTTTTTCAATGATGGAAATGAGCTAGAACTCATTATAGAAATCTGGTTTGAAAACTCCAAAAACACGGGGCTGGAGAGGTGGCTCAGGGGTTAAGCCTCTGCCTTGCAGGCGGAAGGTCCTGAGTTCAGATTCTAGACCCCATATAGACGTCGGGCAGAGGCGGAGGCAGCCTGGGTTTCTGGTCCTGGAAGGGCGGAGCCTGTGAATCCCGGGGCAGAGTAAATAAGGAGGAAGTGGAGGCGATACACAGACACACACACACACACACAATTGAATAAAGAACTCCAAAAACAGACATTAAACAACACACTTCTAAATAGTACACAGGCCAAAAGGGAAGTATTAAGAAAAAATTATTTTGAATTAAGTGAAAATGAAAATATAACATCTGAATTTGACAGCCAAGTAGCAATGCTACTTAGAGGGAACCACAGCATTCTATGTGTGTACTCATTACACTTGACTAGCATGTACAAAGCCCTAGGTTCAGTCCCAGCACCACACAATGCAAAGGTGCAATGGTTCACGCCTGTAATCTTAGCACTTGAGAAATGGAAGGAGAATGATCAGGAGTTCAAGACCAACTCAGTTTTATAGTGAGTTTTAGGACAACTTAGGATATATGAGACTGTCTCAAAAAAGGGAGAGGCCTACAGAGATATCTCAGTTAGTAACGTGCTTGCTGTGTAGACATGAGCACTGAGTTTGAACCCAGAACCCATGCAAAAAAGTTGGGCATGGTGGCACACACACATCCTAGCACTGTAGAAGTGACGACAGGAAGATCTCTGGGGCCCAGTGGCCATCCATACTACTAAGAGACCCCTTTTAAAAAAGCAAGATGGTTGAGTTTGAGACCTGGAAGCCCATGTGGCAGAAGGAGAGAACTGACTTCTGGAAATTGCTCTGTGACCTTCACCCATGCGCCACAGCATGCACATGTCACCTTTTCTCTCTCTCTCCACTTCTCTGAAATAAATAAATATATTTTTAAAAAGATGGACAGTGTCCTGAGAAATGACTCCCCCTGGGATTGACCTCTGGCTTGCACATCATGCCCACACATAGAGAAAGAAAGAGAGAAAGAAAGAAAGGAAGTAAGGAAGGAAAGAAGGAAAGGAAGTAAGAAAGGAAAGAAGGAAGGAAGGGAGGGAAGGAGAGAGGGAGGGAAGGAAGGGAGGGAGGGAGGAAAGGAGGGAGGGAGAGAGGGAAGGAAGAAAAGAGGGAGGGAAGGAAGGGAGGGAGGGAGGGAGGGAGGGAGGGAGGGAGGGAGGGAGGAAGGGAGGAAGGAAGAAAAGGAAGAAAGGAAGGAAGGAAGGGAGGAAGGAAGGAAGAGAAGGAGGGAGGCAGAGAGGGAGGGAAGGAGGGAAGGAGGGAGGGAGGGAAGGAAGGGAGGGAGGAAGGGAAGAAAAGAGGGAGAGAGGGAGGAAGGGAGGAAGGAAGAAGGAAGGGAAGGAAGGGAGGAAGGAAGGAAAGAGAAGGAGGGAGGCCAGGGAGGGAGTTTCGTGAATGAGGGGAGGAGGAAGACCTAATGTCAATAATCCAAGCCTTCACTGTGTTCACTAGACAGAGAAGAGCATATAAGCTGACAGGAGCAGCAGAGAAGAGGTAATAAAGATTATCAACGAAGAATCAATGTGATTTGAAGCAAGTAAATAGCAGAGAAAAGACAATGATTGTTTGTGAAACTTAATTGCAACTGATATACATCTGCTAGTTTACAAGGGATAAAAAAAGAGATGCATACATTACTGACATCAGATATAGAAGAGGAGGAGCCAGTACTGGCCTCATGAACATTGAAAGGATAATATACAAACAAACAGCAGACCCACAAATTGATAACTTGGATGAAATTGTCCACTTCCTTGAAAGAGCGATACTATTAAAACTCACATGAGCAGAAACAGAGAATGTGAACAGGCCCATTAGCAACAAACCATTAAAAAACCTTCCAAAACAGAGCAGCAGCTCAAATGGGTTCGTTGGCAAATTCTTATGCCATTTAAAGACAAATAATACTAACGCTTTAGACTCTCTTCCCGAAAACAGAAACAGAGGCCGTTTCCCTTTTCTTCCTTTGCTGATAGTACGGTAAAGAAATGATCTAAAGTCAGCAACCACACTTAATGGTGATAAACTAGAATGTTCCCTCTGAGATGAGGAACTAGGCAGAAAGTCCCTTTCTCCATTCCTATTCATCACTGTACTGAAAATCCTAGTAACATCAAAAGTAAGAAAAGAAAAGAAAAGGCTTACAGATTGGCAAGGAAGAAATGAAACTCTTTGTTCACAGATGATATTATCATATAGAAAATATGGAATTCCTTCCTTCCTGGAAATAATCAACTATTACAGCAAAGTTGATATGACAAAAAAAAATTTAGCTTTTTTTTAAATTATTATTATTATTTATTCAACTGTGTGTATGTGCATGCACGCGTGTGGTCTGTGTATGTGTAGAACCATGGATGAATTCGCGAACCACTATGGACGCCTCCACCCTCCTTCTGCCCTGGGGATTCACAGCTCCGCCCTACCAGGACCAGAAGCGCAGGCCGCCCCGGCTTCCGTCTGGCCTGGCGTCTATACATGGGATCTGGGATCCGAACTCGGGACCTTCCGCCTGCAAGGTGGAGGCTTAACCCCTGAGCCACCTCTCCAGCCCATTTAGCTTTAAGATTAATAAAATCCATGAAGCCTGTGTAAGGAAAAGCTACAAAGCTCAGTGAAAGATAACAAAAGAAATTCAAATAAGTGGTAATACTCCATGTTCATTACTCAGAAGATTCATATTATTAAGTATCAACACATATTCTACTTTGCAGAAGAGTTGATATCTAAAATTAATATAGAGAAGTGGAAAAACCCACACTAGTCAGCTTGACATGCAGAAAAAAAGTTGGCTTGATGGAACCTGACTTCAGAGCTCACTGTAACAGCTACTGCCAACAAGACAGCATGGAATTAACAAGTAAATACACAACCTTATCTATGGAATGGAGTAGAAAGTGCACACATAGCCATAGACTCACATGGTCGTAGTCAATTGATCTTTCACAAAGAAGAAAAGACAATTCAGAGATGGAATAGTCTTGAAGCAAATACTCATGAAAGTTGATCCTGCATCTGCAAAAACTAAGCTGAAACAAATAGATCATCAAATAACTAATTTTTTTATTTATTCAATTGTGCATGTGTGTGTGTGTGGTGTGTGTGTGTTGTGTGTGTGTGTGTGTGTGTGTAGAACCACGGGCAAATTCTGGAACCACCATGGACCTCCTCTACCTCCTCCTTGCTTAATCTGCCCCGGGATTCACAGGCCTCCGCCCTACCAGGACCAGAAACGCAGACTGTCCCCTGCTTCCACCCGGCGTCTATACGTGGGATCTAGGATCTGAACTCAGGACCTTCTGCCTGCAAGGCAGAGGGTTAACCCCTGAGCCACCTCTCCAGCCTCCAAATAACTAATTTAAATACAGATCTTTTTATAAAAACTAACTAAAATGGATCAAAGCTCTAATATAAACATAAAACTATGACAATTCATTAGACTAATCTAGTGGCCAAACTAGGTCCTCTCAGATTTGTCTCTAACTTAGACACAACACCAAAAGCCTGATTCATGAAGGAAACCACAGGCGAGTTGATCATTGAGGCTTTATTGAAACCCAAAATTATGTTTGGTTTTCTGTTCCGAGAATGAACAGACTAGACATAGCCTGGAAGATAATATTTGCAAAACACAAACTGGTATCTAAAATATATAAAGAATTCTTAAAACTCAGTGGTAAGAGGGGGCTGGAGAGGGGGCTCAGGGGTTAAGCCTCCGCCTTGCAGGCGGAAGGTCCCAAGTTCGGATCCCAGATCCCAGATCCCACGTATAGACGCCAGGCGGAAGCCGGGGCGGCCTGCGTTTCCGGTCCTGGTAGGGCGGAGCCTGTGAGTCCCGGGGCAGAAGGAGGTGGAGGCGTCCATGGTGGTTCGCGAATTCGTCCGTGGTTCTACACACACACATACATACACACACACATACAGACACACGCGCGTGCACACATACACATGCACATGCGCACAGTTGAATAAATAAAAAATTAAAAAAAAAAACTCAGTGGTAAGAGAATAACTAAATGGAAAATGAAAGATAAGATACCTGAAAAGACATCGTGCCAAGGATAACCAGGTAATAAATAAATATACGATGAGACATAAAACATTGGTTACCAAGGAAACATAAGACAGCAGGGACATACTGCTGTGAAAGGGCTAGATTGATTAAAATCTAAAAAGCCCATAAGACTGAGGAAAGCAATAGTATAGTATAGGCATTTCTGAAGACTTTGCTTAGTACAAAGCTAAACAAAATCTTATCAAATGATCTACTAGCAAGTGTGCATCTAGGTACTTACCCAATTGAGCTGAAATTATGTGCATAAAAAATCCTTGGCACAAGAGGCTGGAAAGACCACTCAAAGGTTAAGTTCCTGTCTTGCAAGCAGAAGAATCTGAGTTTGGATCCCAGATTCTATGTAAAAAAGCCTGGGGGAAATGGAGCTGGCCAACATTTTTGACCCTGGAAGGCAGAGCCTGGAAAATCCTAGAGCAAAGCAAAAAGAAGGTACAGCAATCCAGGATGATTCCTGAAGTCATCCTTGGGCTTCCATAGGCACAAACAGTACCTTCTGCTATACACAGACACTCCCCACCCCCCGTCACCCTTCCCCCCAGATGAAAAAAAAGAAAAGAAAAACCTTGGCACAAGTGTTCACAGTTGCTTTAATCACAGTTGCTGAAGACTGGAAATAATCAATGATGTTTGATGGGTAAATGGATAAACTACGGTGCATCCATACTATAGGATGCTATTGACCCATGAAAAGAAATGAGCTATCAAGCAGTAGAAATCAGAAATCACTGGAGGAGTAAAAAACTCATATTGCTAAGTAAAACAGGCCAATCCGCAAAGGCTGCCAACTATATGCTATTTGGAGAAAGAAAAGCTAATGGTTGTCTTGCTAGGAGTTTAGGAGTGTTGGAAGTGGGATAAAAGCCACTGCTAACGATGTGTGAGGCGATAACAGAAAAGGAAGCCTAGGGTCCTATTGAGCATTGTGCTTTTAGTACAATCCTGGGGTTACTACTAGGATTCAGACTTCTTTTACATGAAATAAATGAACTTTTTAATATTTATTTATGTAAATATTTAATATTTGATCTAGAAAAATATTTATTAGATAAAATTTGAGGAATTATTTCTAAAATTGCAAAGATCCTGGAGTAAAAGGCAAAACCTAGGAGCCCCAAGAGCTACCATCTAAAAATAAGTTACTTACCTCAGAAATATACCAATGAATTTCTCATACAGAGAAGCTATAGTCAAAGAACAAATGATTGATGAAATACTTAAAATATAAAGGACCAATGAAGAAGTTGCCGATGTGCCTCAACACTTGAAAATCAGTGATATTGACTATAAACATAATCAATAAGCTAAACTTTGGTGGTGCATAACAGAATATTTCCAGAAAAATGAAAATCATAGGCAATATTTTCAATCTCATAGCTGCTCAAGGTCATACCAATTAGCTCATAATGAATCATGCATTTTTGATCCATTAGACTGGCCAAAACAAAAAGGATTGTGGTATGGAATGTGGGTTTCTACAGATTTCCTTTGGAAGTATTATATCAACAACTGTTTCTACATGCGTATGCCTGTTTCATCCAGCAATGTTGCTCTTTGTAAAGACACTACAGAAAGAATACCAGTAAAGTAATATGTTCAAGGAAATATACTGAAGAGTGAATTTGTAGAAGCAAAAAGCTGCTCCTACCCAAAGTAGAAGAATTTTACTTCCATCAGTATACAACCCACATAGTGTGGCTATACCATGAAGTATTAGGCAATTTTTACAAATGAATAAACTCATTTGTATTAGCCTACAAGCATGTCTTGATTAGTGGAAATCTCTTGTACTGGAGTGTATGTCTACTTGAGACTATTTCTACATAAGCAAGAAGCAATCTGCATTTCACCTTTACGTGAGAAGTCACTGATGAAGCTTGGTTGGTTGATCCTATATTTCTAATTTATTCCTGCACTTTATACTAGTATTCCTTAGCTGGCACCCTGGGATGCTGACCAACTGAGCTCAAGATGCAAGTGAATGGTTGATTCTGACTACAGATGAGTTTCCTATAGTGGTCCAGCACCCCTATGCTGGACTGTGCACTTTAGACACAATTTCCCAGGCAAGTTTTTTTTTTTAAATTTTAAAATTATTTTTATTTATTATTTACTCAATTGTGCGTGTATGCATGTATGTGTGTGTGTAGAACCACGGACGAATTCGGGAACCACCATGGACCTCCTCCACCTCCTCCTTGTTTACTCTGCCCCGGGGTTCACAGGCTCCGCCCTACCAGGACCGGAAAGGCAGGCCGCCCCCGCTTCCGCCTTGTGGGGTCTAGGATCCGAACTCAGGACCTTCCGCCTGCAAGGCAGAGGCTTAACCCTTGAGCCACCTCTCCAGCCCCTAGGCAAGTTTTTGAAGGCCCTGCAGGACAAGGAAAAGCAGGACAACACTTAATAGGAAGTAGCAGTAGGTTTCTTGGTTTTTCCAGTCTTTTGCCACGGGGCAGCTGAGAGTCAGATAAATCAGACATGGTCTACCTATCTAGAAGAATCAAAGGATGCAGTGGCCAGAAAGAGAGGTTATCTTAATGAGGATCTGGCGAGAGAGGAGAGAGGAGAACTGCAAACTACCCAAACCTTCCAACTCCAGAGCCATTCCCATGCAGAATGAAGACTGCAAGAGGCCACCATAGACAGAAAGAACTAGACAGAAAGTCCTACTGTTGTTCATCACAGTGCAGAGCATGCAGTTTGGTGTTCGAGTCCAGCTACAACAATCTGCTTAAAGTAGACTCCAGTCTCTTCAACTCACTCACAGTATCCAGAGGAAGATCCAGTCACCATACCCAAGAGTAGCACATCCACCAAGACAGGTGATAATCTGGACAATAAGAAAAATTGATAGATTTAAAAAGCTGGAAGTACAGTCTGATCATAAGACAATGAAAGTAGAAATTAACAATAATTATTGTCTTAGTAAAATCTGAATATTTGGAAATTGGCTTACTTTCAAATAGTCCATGGCTCAAGGAAGCATTCACAAGGTATATTAGAACACATTAGAAGACCAAGTAAAGACAAAGGAAGAAATAATGAAGATGAGAGAAGTCAATAAGGCAGAATTCAAACAATAAAAAGATTAATAAAACCATCAGTTGGCACTGGAAAGATCAACAAACCAGAATAACAATTATGTAGGCTGATAGGAGGAGGAGGAGGAAGAGAAGGAGGAAAAGGAGGAGGAAGAGGAGGAGGAGGAGAGAGAGAGAGAGAACTAATGACCAATATCAGACAAGAGAGGACTGTCATTACAAATCCTACAGACACAAAAAAACAAGGAAGTATTATAAGCAAATTTCATGTCAACAAATCAAAAGGTTTTACATGAAATGCACACAATTTATTAGAAATACATTTGTCAATACTGGCATAAGATGAAATAGAAAGTTGCATAGTCTTGTATCTATTGAAGAAGTTGAAAGTACTGGCAAAATTAATAGAGAAGTATAAGCCTTGATAGTTTCACTGCTTACTTGGATCAAAACACTGAGAACAAAGTAATATTGATCTTTTTATATCAGCAACTAGAGAATTTCTCCAAGCTCATTTTATGAACTTTTATGAATATAGATTAACCCTGATACCAAAAACTGATAAAAACATTTCAAATAAGAAAATTATAAGATATCCCTGTGATCGTTGATCTCAGTTGTTTACTTGATGCAACTCTAGACTCACCTAGAGGACAAACTTATGGGCAAGTATCTGAGGATGTTTATGGTGGATTGTCTAGATTAGGTTAAGCTCTAGGAATAGGAATTGCTTTCTTTTCTCTTTTTTAAATCAATTTTTAAAATTTGCATGCGTGTGTGTGTGTGTGTGTGTGTGTGTGTGAGAGAGAGAGAGAGAGAGAGAGAGAGAGAGAGAGAGAATTGTATTTGCTCATGGAGGCCAAAGGGCGACTTAAGGAATCATTCTGGATTGTTCTACCTCCTTATCACTTTGATCTTGGATTTCCTAGATCCAGGGCCAGAAGTATAGGCCGCTGCCATTTTCACCTGGCATTTTATGTGGAATGTGGGGATCTGAACTCAGGTCATCCTGCTCATGAAACAGAGGCTTAGCCCCTGAACGATGTCTCTAATACCACGTATAAGGAATTGTTCATGTTAGCTTAATTGAGGCAGGGAGACCTGTCTACTCTGGGCAGCACTATTCCATGTGAGCTGAGCGCAAACATTCATTGCTCTCTGCTTCTTCACTCTGCATCACCGTGACCCCCTCCCTCAAGCTCCTGTCGCCATGACTTCCCCATCATGGACTGTACTCTTGAACAGTGACTCAGAATAAGTCCTTTCTTCATGAAGTCACTTTGTCAGGTTAAATAGTCCCAGCAAGTAGACAAGTAATTGACATAATCCCCCATGAGCCCAGATGCAAAGGTCCTTAGTGTCACCAGCAATGTACGGAAAGGATCATTTGTTGTAGTTAAGTCAGACTTATGAGAAGCTGGGTGTCTTTTAGGAATTATTGTGTGTTTGCTCAGGAGAAAAAAGCTCCTAGAGCCACCTCATAGTGGGAAGACAAGAATGTACTCATAGGGAAAAGTAGGTGGTCAAATATGACAAAGAGGCATCAGGCTTCAAACGAGGATCAGAGTTCTTCTACCTCCAACTTAAAGTATGAAGCTAGAAAAGTCAATCACTTGCCTTGGCCTTAGTGCCCACATGAGCCCAATAATGGCCTCTTAGGGTCTTTTCCAGCTTGAACACTCTGTGAGTCTATGAGACTGAGTTCTCCTGAATTTTTTTTACAGTTGACTAGATTTTCTGCCTCACTACCTCAAAAGGCAGAAGTGGAACGTATGTAAGATACACTTCATGCACGAGTGCAGGGACCATCTGCACATGACTTGAGGAGCTGGGGAGTCATGGGGCCCCCACTGAGAACACCCACATGTCCTCAGGAAGTGCTTTTGAATGTGTCTGGAAGGCGTCCAACACGTTACAGTATTATGGACAGATCATGCACTGTAGGTTCAGATTGCAGTTCTACCTGCTGAATGACCTGGGATAAGTACCCGACATAACTGCCTCACCGTTTCCTCATCTGTGGAGTGGAGGTAATAGCTGTGAGGCAGCACTATTGTGAATGTCAAATGAGATAGCATAAGAAAGTTCATGCATGGGCCACTGAGATAGCTCAATAGGTGGGGAGTCTGCTTGCAAACTTAGTGATCTGAGTTCAATCCCCAAGGCCCATATGGAAGGGGAAAACTGACTTCTAAAAATTGTCCTCTAACCATGTGCCATGGAACACAAATGCCTGCCTCTCTCTCTCTCTCTCTCTCTCTCTCTCTCTCTCTCTCTCTCTCTCTCTCTCTCTCTCTCTCCCCCTTTCTCTTGTAAATAAAATATTTGAAAAGAAAGTTCATGCACTGCAGTTCATGTTTATTAAGCATTGGCCCCCCCAATGCATGTGTTGGTAAACATAATGACTACCTACACTAGAACACTGTGCCAATCAGAACTCCAAGACAGAGATGTGCTTGTCTCTCTCTCTTGGAAAAAGGTTGCATGTAAGAAGTCTGGAGTTTGTTGGGGAGCTCCACATTTCAGAGGGAATCAGGCTCTGTCTATTTTCTGGTCATAACATCAATAGTATATGACTTCCCTCAAAGTTCAAGGTTATTGTATAGCCATTCATTTCATTCACTTCCTAGGTGGGAGCTAAAATCATGGTAGAAAGGCAAAAAGAGTATGTCAGCGAAACTAACCCTCTTATAAAACTAGACACACCACAGAATGACTTCCATTTATAATTTATTGGCTTCTGTTAATTCGCAAAAGAGGCCGGAGAATGGAGACTTTTAGTAGGATACATTGTTGCCTCCAAGTATAATTGGAATTCTGAAAGTAAGAAACAAGGAAAGAATAGATATCTGTCAGGCAACCAGCAATCTCTATAACATTCCTTTTCCATTTTATTGGTGCAGCTTTTTACTGGGGTTATGGCACCTCCACAGGACAGTTGGCAGGACTTCTGATTACAACACAGGGCAAGAGAGGTAGCTCTTGAATGATGAATGGATTTAAATTAAAAGTCCAGCTTTGCCACTTACTAAATAAATGATAGTTCAGACAAATGACTTTAATGGAGCCAAATGGCAGCCCAGCACTTTGTGTCTTTGAACTGGACTGGAAATGGCACTGCATTGCTTTAAATGGTCCACAATCGAGCCCCTGAACTAAACCAGGACTATCAGGAAGCATGGCCATTGTGGTGTACAGAGAAGACATATACTTGCAAAGAAATATATATATATATATATATATATATATATATATATGTTTATCGTGTGTGTGTGTGTGTGTGTGTGTGTGTGTGTGTGTGTGTGTGTGTGCCACAATGTGGTGTAAAGGTCAAAGTACAGCTTGCACTGTTTTGTTTCTTCCTCCAACATATAGGAAAACTGTATTCGTCACTATTAAAATCTGAATTTTGAACAGATTTTTGGGCTGGTGGTTCATATCGATCAGCTTGTTCAACCTTAACGCCTGTCTCATCACCAATAGTTTTTCCAGAACTACTGCCTTCACCATGAAGCTCCGTGAGTTTTCCTAATTCAAACTTGGAATTCTTCAGCATGTTTACTTTTCTAATGAAGTTATCACGAAGGGGATAAATAGACTGACAAGCTTTTCTACGTCTTTTCCAGTACTGTCTGGAATCAATTTATGAACCACTTCTTTCAAATCATTTCACTGCATCTCTTGGGTCATAATTTCTGTCATTTTCTTTTGGATCTGGAGGATCTGTTGATGCTGAGCGTAAAACCCACACAGAACAAGTGAAGCAAGTATCTGCCAGTTGTTTTGACATCAACATGAGCTTCAGGCACGGTCTGCCATTTTTTGACAATGAATACATCTTATCCTGGATGAGATCCATACCATGGAAGTTAGTCCGGCAGTTTTTGCCGTGAACATCCTTAGTTATTAGTTTGAATTTTCTAAATGCAACTTCATCATTCTGAGATCATCAAGGCACACTTCAAACACACGACTCTTGAGGCCATCAGATGTGATAGTGTTTCCTTGAGTCTTGGCGACTAATGTTTTTCCAATATTTCTAATATTTGAACATTGCAGGTGCTTTCACATCATACCAATCTTTCTTAGAAAATGGATCAACCACTTTCCTCTTGGCTCCCTTCTTGTTTGCTGCCTTTCTTCAGGCACTTGTTCTTGCCGACTGCCATGATGCTGCTCCGGGAGCCAAAAAAAACCTTGCAATGGTTTTTAACAAGGTGCCTCATTGCGTTCAGCCGAAACTGCCTGGAGCAAGTAGAAGGGGCAGTAGCTTTATTAATCTAGAGTGTTTAGCAGGAAAATCAGGGCCTCTTCCCTAACCTCACCCACAATGGCCCAACCTGCCTGTTCCATGTAATCCTGTCTTTAGGCTCCCCGCCTTGTGGTATGGACACACTTGCAGTCTTCTTGGTCTCTGGAATAAGGCAAAGAACAAGTCCCTCAGAAAGAGGCTGTGGGACATTGGGCAATACTCAATCTGTGCATCACCATCTCCATGTATTATATGAACAGTGTGGACTTGTGCATTAAAACAGCTAATACTGTTGAAATTCTACCATGTGCGGAGAGCCCTGTGTTGGCACTAGAGATACTTCCACGAGGCTTCCAGGCACTTAACCTAGACAAGGAGGTAGGCAGGGAGGAAGGCTTGCTAGACAAGCTTCCAGGAAAGCCCTGTTCCTGATATTGGGGTGTCAAGAGAATTGGGCAATTCAAGCAGGGCAGAGGTAAACTGCAGGCAACAGAGCTTCTGCCTTGCCCACCTGCCTGGAAATGAAGCCATTCTAGGCTCTTGAGGACTTAAAGGGACTTTCAGGCCACAGCAAGGTCTTCTATACATTTATATTTGATCTAGTGTACAGACTCTGGAACCAAAATGGCTGGGTTCAAACAGCTCTGCAATCACTGGCTATGTGCGCTGGAGCAAAAGTTATTGGCATCTTTATCTAAAGGATGAATATATTATTAGTACTTTTCTCATCAGAAAGTTAAGAGCATTAGGGTGGATTAAAATTGTCCACTACATCATGTTCCTGCACACATTCCACAAATATTTCTCTGGCCAAAGTTGAGTTTGTGTGGGAGAGGTTTCATGATAGGAAAGACAAGACTGCTTTGACTTGTAGCTGAAGTGAGGAGGCACAATTAAATTTACTGTGCAAAAACACCTCTGCAATCTACTGATAAACAATGGGGATGGGAAGCTGGTTCACTGGATAAAGTGCTATGCAAGCACGAGGACCAGAGTTCAAATCCCCAGGACTCATGTAAAGCTGGAGGCAGTCCCATGATATTCTTCATCCCAGCAAGTTCTAAGAGAGATGGAAAGCTTAGACAGTAAAACCGGGAAAGATCCCGAGGCCAGCTGGCCTGGTACACAGCGGCGAACTACAGGAAAACACTGCTTCCAACGAGGTAGGAGAGACCAACATCTAAAGTTGTTCTCTGACCTCCACTAATACACTCGTGGAAATGCATAAAAGACACACACGAGGTCGAGTGTCAGATGAGAAGTGGCGGCCAAGAATAGCAGACAGGATGATCAATTCCCCTTTAGGAATCCTGACCTGTAGCAGGCAGGGCGCCTCTCCCCCAAAATGTCCACATTTTACTCCCTAGAACCTGTGCTACTGTTATGGGATTAAAAAGCACAAATGACATTGAAGCTGCTATCAAGAGTTATTCCTGGACGATCTGGGTGGGCTTGATATACTCAAGATAGTTCTTAAAAGTGGAAGAGGGAGACAGAAGAAAGCTAGAGAAAGCGATGTGGTGACCCCAAGAAGGTAGTAAGCGTGTGGACGTCACCCCAGCCAGTGTTGCCCAGAGGAATCTATCAAATGTGATTATAATTAAGGCCCATGTGTCCTCAGGGGACCAGATTCAAGGAGCTCCCGCATGGTTACAGGAGGCTACTCAAGGGCAACCTCAAGCCCTGAGGTGCCTCCTTCCCCCTTCCTGCGCCCTCCCCTTTTCTTTATGGCAGAGTCTCCTGGACAAGCCCCAGGGGGATGCGGTGGCTGGGACAGCTGGGTTGTGCACCCCCACCTCAGGTCTCAGAGATGGGCCAGCTCTATCCTCTCTCTCTTCTTTCTCTCTCCCCATCTCCGACCCCGATGCTTTCCCTAGGTGGGTCGGTAGATCAAAGATGTGGCCAGTTTCCCTCGGGCATAGTGCGCTTGTGGCGCGAAGTCGGTGGTGCTCCCCTGTGTCTACCCGGAGCCGGGGTCCACGAGGGGAGCTGACCCGCAGCCGAGTCTGCGTGGGGTTCTCACTTCCCTTCCCCAACCGCCGCGCGTGCAGGTGCCACGGCCGAGCCCCGCGGGCGGGGAGGAGCCTGTGGACACGCCTCCGCGGCTGTCCTCGCTGCCCCGCGGGAGGAAGCGCCACAGTCACAGCTGTCCTGCACCGACCGGGCTCCCCTCCTGCCCCGCGCCACTGCGGGCACCGGCACCGGGCACCCGGCGCTCGGCGAGCCGGGGATGCGCGCTGAGCCCGCGGCATGGCAGCCTCAGGTGGGTAGCGAGGCGCGGGCGCCCCGGGCCTCCGGGCTGGCGCGTGCCCCGTCCCGGGTTTCCTCTCCCGTGCCACCCGCTCGGCTCCCAGCGCGCTCCTTCCTCTCGCTTCTCCGCGTCTTCAGCGCTGGCATCCGTCTGTATTCTTTCTCGTCTTTGCTCCGTTCCCCATTGCAAACTTCCCCTCCCGACTTCCTCCTGGTTAGGGGAGCACCTAACCAGCCCGGAGCCCGGCTTAACTCCTACCAACATCTTAGATTCTAAGTCTGTTTATCTCCTTTCAACTCCGGCTCTGGGAGTTTCTGAGGGTCATTCGGTTGTGTTTCCAACTCTGGATCCCGAGTCCTGTGGCAAGGAAGTGGAGGGCAGACTAGTCAGAAGCCAAATGTCGCTCAGAATCTGTCCGACCAATAGGGGGCGCTTAGCAGACCTAAGTGGTGGTGGGGGTCAGGCTTTCCAAGCTCCTCTTTTTTTTTTTTTTTTTAAATATTTATTTATTTAATGTGTATCAGAGGGCACTATATGTCCCTGTGGAGGACCAAGAGTGACTTCAGGAATCATAGTGTATTGTTTCTACCTCCTTTTTGTTTTGCACTGGAATTTCCCAGACTCCACCCACCAAAGCCCAAAGTGCAGACTGCCTGGCATTTTTACGTGGGACCTAGGATCTGAACTCAGGACCTTCTGCTTTCGAGGCAGAGTCTTAACCCCTGAGCCATCTCTCCTTCAAGCGCCTTTTGTTCCAGGTTTGCAATTACCCTTCTCTGGAATTTTTTCACACACACACACACACACACACACACACACACACACACACACACACCACACCACCAAGAATGGTGTTCCTTTGAAGTTATTTTTCCTATATTCTCTCCAAAACTTTGGAGTTTGAGTTGGAGATTGCTGGGCAAATCTACTCATCAGACGAAGTCAGGAATTGTTTCTGGCTGATCTCAAGTTCCTTTCTGGCTCATGGGCGAACACACTTGGCAAGTTCTTCCCTTGCCGAGATTAACAACAAAGCACACGATGATAGCCAGTGAATTCCATCTCTGCACCCCAGTGGCACATCTGGTGTGTTTTGGGTGGTGACCAGGACAGCTCAATCTGTTCACCATGAGTTACCATTCTTGTAGGTAAGTAAGCAGGGAATTAGATGAGAAGCAATAGCTACGCGTTCAGAAATTTTCAGGTCGATTTATAATGTTTTCATAGAAATAACATATGGAAACTGGAGGCCGGCACTTCTTCAAGAAGATTGTGTAGTGGGCTGGGATAAGGTAGTGTTCAGGGGAAGAAGGGAGCAGATCTTAGAATGAAGATCAGCTCTGTCTAGGTCTGCTAAGGTGGGGTTTAAGGTCACGGTACTTTGGAAGCAAAGCTAGGAAGGTTTTGATGGCACAGGCTTGTTTTAGAAGGATACATAAAGGTAGTTCATTTCACCTTTATGGCTTTCTTCCTGGGCTCTGGAGGCCAGAAGCTGTGCTATAAGGAGCCCTTGGCTAGCGAAGTCCACAGAAAGTCAAAGCCGAGTTCTCTACAGAGAGTTCATTCATTTGAAAAATGTCTATCACATGCTTATTGTTTCTAGGCACTGTTCTAGATGTCCAGTGACCATTCAGTAAACGAAAGCCATGTCCCATGTGGAGCGTAAGGTACAGGGAAGGCAGATGGCCCATTAGTAAAGAAAGCGCTAGGCATGGCACGTACTATGGGAAAACAGAGAGAGTGGCGAGGGGGTTTGGGTTAGAATTTAAAGAGGAATGATCAAGTGAGGTCTCCCAGAACAAGAGAAATGAGTCAAGGCCTCAAGGTGAGAGGAAGGGCATCTTGTGAAGGAGAAAGCTCCAGGCAAGGGCTATGTACCTTCGATGTGTAGTGGCCAGTGTGGCTGGATGGGTAGATGGGATGAACTAGAAATCCACCTGCCTGTTTTCCTAGCTGGACAGGCCCTGAGCTGGTGCTGCTGGAAGCAGGATCTGGACAGCCTTTGCGCAGAGGAGGCCAAGCAACCCGTCCTCAAGCGTGTAAAGTACTGGCTCCAGTGGGCGCGGCTGAAGAGACTGGGAGGGTAAACTCTGGGGGATCCTAACTCAGGAGTCAAACCTGGGGCTCTCTGTGAACTAATGACTTAAAGCTGTTCAAGACTTCCTCCCAGCATCCTCTACAGTAAGACACCATACCAGGTGCTGTGGCTAGAAACTGGGTCTGTAGGGGGGCAGGTCACAGAGGGGATAGCAGGGCCTTTTGCTAAGATGCTACAGGACTGAGAGTCACCCAGGCCACCGTCTTCTTATTTTTTTAAAACAGCATCATGATGATCACGATGATAGGTTCACACACCATGAAGTCCAGGCAGGGTTGTCTTACTTCTTTTATTTTTTTATTTATTTTTTATTTTTTATTTTTAACGTGGGACCTGGGATCCGAACTCAGAACCTTCTGCTTGTGAGACAGAGTCACAACCCCTGAGCCATCTCTCCAGCCCCATGGTTATCTTACTTTTTAACTTTGCTACATGTCGTTTACAAGTGTGTTGAGCTGCATTCATAGCTGTCCTGGGATACAGGTTGTTCAGGAGCCGCCACAGGTTAGACAGGGTTGAAAGTTTCTTATGTGTTTTTAGTGTCTTCACAGATAATGCATATGCATTATCACAGTAAGATTTAGAAAAATATTCATCACCTCAAAAAGAAACCCTCCACTCTTTAGCTGGCTCTCCTCTTTTCTCCCCCCTCCTGCAGCAGAAAAGATCTATCTTGTTTCTAGATGTCTCTGCTCTGGCTTCCACGTGAATAGAATCACACAGCATGTGCTTTCCAGTGAATGGCTGTCTTCACGTAGTGTTTTCAAGGTTTATCCAGCTGCAGTTTGTGTAGCTACTGTAGTCTTTTTTTATGGCCTAATCCTGTAGTTGTCCTAAATTCCGTTTCATCGGGAGATGAGCATTAATCTATTCACTGAATAGATTAATCAATTCACTCTTGGAAAATCTTGACTCCCTGGCCTACAAAGAACCTTGTGTAGCAAGATGAAATGAAATGGAACTAGCCTGATCTGCAATGGTCTCTAGGTAAGGTGTGGTATCTCTCATATCAGTGAGAATGAGGAAAGAGGTTGTGTCTTCCTTAAGGGACGAAGTCTGTGACTGGTGAAGACTAGAGTTCTCCCTTCAGGCATCAGTAGCTATGAATTTGAGGAAGACTCTGGAACCTTATTCTGGCCACTCTGTCCAGGTTTTATGTCTCTGGATCCTTCTACCAAATCCTGGACATAATTATAGCATCACAGGGCTGGGAGAGACTGTTAATGTTTTTTCTGTGGTTTTCACTTCCACCTGACCCTGGAGGTCTTCCTCTACTCTTGCTGAGTCCCTAATGTGAACAACTTTAGAGAGGAAGCTCCCCATTAGGCTCCCTGACAGATGTTTGCCCTATCCTGAACACCTTCCCTGTCTTAGAAATGGCTTAGGTTGTTTAGTTTGAGAAGCTCCCAAGCAGTCCTCTCTTCTTTCCTCAGATGGATTCTGAATCACTTGGTCATCCCTCCCTCCCTCTCTCTCTCTCTCTCTCTCTCTCTCTCTCTCTCTCTCTCATCTCTCTGTCTCTCTCTCTCTGTTTTTCCCACCACCGTGACTCCCAGCTGTTACAACCCAGGGCCTTCTTCTACCCTTTTCCTTCCTCCTTCTGCAGCCAAACCTGTTCTTTAAGCTCTACAAGAATAAAGCTCTTTTCTCATTCTGCCTAGGGCTTCAGGGAGCCTCTTTAGGTCATCTTTTGTTTCTTTTGATAAACAGAAAAAAAAGGAAAAAAAAAAAACAATCAAAACCAGGGAGAGCGGTTTAGCATGTGGGGAAATGACTGGAGCGAAAGAAAGGGAATCATCACAGAAGAAAGGGACATTCCCCACACCTCAGAGAACTGCTGACAAAACACTTAGTCCTTTGCTGTCCCCTCTCCAGGTCAGAGAGGAACTTGTGCTTCCACTTTGGACTTTTTTTAAAAACAACTTTCCTGGCTTTCAGTTTTAGCAGCATTGCAAAATTCAGAAAAACGGCAAATTTAATTGCCATCATTTACATTGAGGCCACCTGTAGTGACACTATAGATCACTGACCAAATAGCTATGATATTAAACTTGTCTGGGGCACTAAGCACTTCCTTCTCGGATACTCTTGTTCAGAGGGCATTGAGTGTAAACCTAGAACCCCAGTAACAAGACATCTTAAATGCTCGTTTTATGTAGTCAATTGTGTTAACAAGCACATGTATCTTTATTTTGAATCATTTACAGTTTGAATCTCAGAGGAACCTGCATCAGAGTCCTGAGATGTTGGGCTGTAAATATCCCTTCTCTGGTTGATGTCTATTCTACTGCACTGTTTTGGGGGCATGAAGTGTCTGCTGCTAACAGACCAACCCTTGAGATTAATGCAGCACTGTTAACTACTAGGGCAGAACATGCTGGACAAAATTGTTCATTTATAGGATTATTTTGTTGAAAAAAAAAAAGTGTCCAGCTGTACTAGTTACTCTTATCTGTTGCTGTGAGAGAACACCCAAAGTCAAGCAACTTAAGGGAGAAAGGGAGGTTTATCCAGGTTGCGGTTCCAGAAGGCAGATACAATGTTTCATGGCAGACTAGGCATGGTAGGTTGGCCGGCCGAAGCTGGGGGCAGGCTAAGTCACTGCCGACATCTTGGAGACTGAGAGCAGCAAGACTGCTTGCTGCAAAAACAGACTTCTCCAGGAGGTAGGGTGGGACTAATCCACCTCAAAGCCCGCCCCCCACCTCTCAAAAGTGCCATGACCTTGCCAAACACATGAGACTGTGGGGAAGTCACATTTCAAACTATGGCTCCAAACAAAATGACCCACATAAACCCCATCTTGGTGAGGATAGGCTGCCAGTATAACCACCTTTTTCTTTTGTGCTGTTTCATTTAGCCTCTGTTTCATCTGCACCTTCTGAACTATAGTAGCCTTTCTGTCCTCTTGAATCTGTTTCTGCACAATACTCTCACTGTTTTCCTCGATAGTACCTTGCATCTCAGAGGAAAGTCCTGTGTACTGACCACCTGTCTGTGTCTCTTCTGGACTTATTCTGTTTCCATTGTATTTTCCATTTGTTATTTTGTTTGGTGAATGATCAAAAGCAGGAGATGAATCTTCTTTAGAAAGTTCTCGCCACGGTCTCTGTGTCTTTGAATCTTCCTTTATGTATTTTGCTCCTTCTATTAGAGCTGGGTAAGAGAATTAGAGTTGATCCGAATGAATCCCATTCATATTTTCTCATATTCAGTAAGACCTGATTAATGTTAATATCATCTCCTTTTTCCATCAGAACAAGACTGACGTCATGTTAATAAACTTTTTAAAGTTTTAGATTTCCAGGAAAACTGAAAAGACAATATATAGAAGAACTCCCATATATTCCAAGCCCAGCTCCTCTTTATTAGCAACTTTCATTAGTGTCATACATTTGCTAGAGTTAGTAACCACTATTAATAAATTATTTGGAGGTGGGATTGCCTTTTGAAACAGGATGTCACGGCACAGCTCAGGCTGGCTGGAACTTGCTTTATATACCCAGGTTGGACTCAACTTATGATCCCTCTGGCTCAGGTTCCCACGTGGCTGATTGGTAAATTATTTTCAGTATGTACTTCAGTCAAGTCTCTTTAGGTTTTAATCTTTTTAATTCTTTAACAACTTCATTCATGTATATGGTATATTTTGGTCCCCAGCCCTCCTTGGTTTTTATACATGTTCTTTTTCTGTCCCATGGTCCCATTCGAAATACCATGCTGTATTTACTGATGATGTCTCCTTAGACTCCTGGCAACTGAAATTTTATCAGGTTTTTCTAGATTTTGATCACTTTGGCCATTTTGAGGACTACTAGTCAAAGGTCCTGTGGAATGTCCCTGAGTTGGATTTGTCTGATGTTTCTCTCGTGATTAGATTAGGGTGATGGATTTGGAGAACGATCACAGATGCTTAGTACTATTCTCACCACCACACTTTAAGGATACAGACTATCCACAGGCTATGTGGTTGTTCATATTGGCCTTGATCACCGGGCAGAGATGGTATTTGCTGGATTTATCCACTGGGAAGCGACTTTCTCTCTCTTTCCATACTGTTTGGAAAGAAGTCACTACTCACAGCCTATACTTAGTAAGCATTTTGCTGTATCTTCTTGAGGGTGGAATTCTTCCTTTGCATGTGTATGTGTGTTCCCATGTTTGGGCACACGTATGTGAGAGCAGGAACATGCATGCAAGTTCATGTGTAGGTCCAAAGTTGACATCGGGTTTCTTCTTCAATAGCGCTACACTTTTATTATTGAGGCAGAGTCTCTCTTTTGGTTTCTGTCCAGCTCTTATGTGAGTCCTGGGGATCTGAACTCTGGTCATCTTGCTTGTGGGGCAAGTACCTTATGTACTGAGCCATCTTCCCAATCCCAGAAATTATTTGGAATTATTATGCATGAGAAACTTGTCTTTCCCTCCTAGGTTTTAATTATCATTATTTGTTTATGTGTGGCACTGGGGATTGAATTGAGGGCTTGCGCATGCTAGGCAAGTGCTTTTATCACTGAGATTTATCTGCATCTCTTCACTAGTTTTTATTTTTAATTTATTTTGTCGCCTAATTATTTTGATATAGACTTATAGGTATTTGTTAGATATTTTGACTTACAATTACAATTGTCTTCTTCCCCATATTGGTCCAGCCTTGTCTATTGAGAGCTCTTTTGACCAACTCCCATGAACTTTGACATATGCTTGTCATTTTGTTTTTATTTGAGCACTTCCTTATTGCACTATGACATGCTCCAGGTTCATTCTGTATATTTCTTGCCTTCTGAATAGAGGTTTCTAGAATCGTATGTGGAATGAGTCATTTCTCTAAGGAACCCTAGTTCCTCTCTATTAGAGAATGATATCCCAAACCAATGGCGCTGGAGGTGTTTTAAATATATTTTTGAAAGTATACTGACCTATTTGTGACCTTTAAGATAAGATTACAAATTAAGGGCATGGGCTCTGCAGTCAGTGGAATATGAGTTCAAATAACTGGCCTGACCCATGGGTGTTATCTTGGTCAGCTTATCGTCAGTGAGTTTTGGTATCTGTCTACAAAATAGGACTATTAATGCATATGCTTTGAAGAGTTGTGCTGAGGATTAAGGTATCCAAGGTGCTTGGCAGAACAACGTGGTCAGAGCCTAGGAAAGAGAGGTGACTTTAAGCTTTCCTTGAAGGCTTTGTTGTATTTAAGAAATAGCAACTGTTGACATGTATTGTCTACAGAGGAGCAGAAACTGGAGAAAGGAAGCAGCTGGATCACATATGTGCACATTCCCTCAGCGACTCTAGGGCAAGATAAGTTAAAAAACACCATTTTTTTTCATGGTGACATGATTTTCATGGCACTATACACTTATCCTTTTCTGCTAAGACAATCTGTGCTTAAAGACCTGTGCAGTCTTGCATGTGGTACATGTGGTGGCTCAAAGTTGATGCTGGGTTGTCTTTAATTGCTCTCCATTTTTATTATTAAGGCAGAGTCTCGCAATTGAACCTGCAATTTGCCCATTGGCTAGGCTAGACAGCTGTCTCGTAATGGGGCCTATCCCTGTCTTTGCCTCTTGAGTGCTGGGATCGCAGGCAGCAGCCATGTTTGTCTGCTTTGACAATGACTTCTGGGGATCTGAACTCCTGTCCTCATGCTGGCAAAGCAGGCACATTATCCACGTCCCCAATCCAGACTACCCTTCTTTTTTTTTTTCTTCTTTTTCTTTTTTTTAAAATTTTTTTTATTATTATTATATTTATTCAACTGTGTGTATGTGCGTGCGCACGTGTGTCTGTGTGTGTGTGTATGTGTGTAACCACGGACGAATTCGCGAACCACCATGAACGCCTCCACCTCCTTCTGCCCTGGGATTCACAGGCTCCGCCCTACCAGGACCAGAAACACAGGCCGCCGCCGCTTCTGCCTGGCGTCTATACGTGGGATCTGGGATCCGAACTCAGGACCTTCTGCCTGCAAGGCGGAGGCTTAACCCCTGAGCCACCTCTCCAGCCCCAGACTACCCTTCTTAAGGATGCTTTTAGGTTCCCGAAATTCTCTGCCTCTTCTTCACTTGTCTGCCTACCTGTCAGTCTTTAAAAAAAAAAAAACATTGCCTTTGGCCTAGTATGTGGTGCGTGCCTCGAATCCCAGAGCAAAGGGGGAGTTAGAGTTCAAAGCCAGCCTGGGCTACACTGAGAACTGACACCAGGAAAAAGATTTCTCTCCAGAGCTTTTCAGAGCTTAGAGGCTGTCATAGGTGTCAACTTGATTGTTGAGGGTTTGAGCTCTGGGCACATTTGTTTTTTTTTTTTTTTTACACAAAAAATTATTTAAGACCTTTATTAACAGGTGCTTGCAGTTTGTTGACTTTTTTGAAAAAATCAAGTTGTAAACTTTTATTACAAATTAAAAATGAAGTTCTTAAAAATCTCAACTTGACCAGATATGAAACAATTTAAAAACCTTTAAAGGTGTATTGAGAAAAAACCAGGCTTTTTAAAAAACGTGTTTGTCATTACCAAAAAGAGATATCTTTAGGTAAAAATAATAAAAACCCCATGCTGCATAGACAATGCAGACAGTTTGGTGGATCTGGTCACGGGCAAAAAGCAAGCACTTAAGGTCTTCAGCTCCAATCTTTTGTTCATTTCTTATTGCTGGAATTTCATATTCACTTCTTGTTGGATGACTAAACCGGATGGTGGTAGAGATGCTAAGCCGGCATTTACTCAGCCCCGCCCTGCTCAGCCTCGGGAGCGGACGAATTCTCAGCTGGTGGATCGGCTGTTTTTGTCTCTTTGCCATCTTGTGGTTTAGGGTTCTCTGGGCATCTGCGTCGGTAGTTGAAGTTGCGGCGATACCGACGTTGAGGGGGCTGCTGACCTTGGGTCTCGTCTCCTTGATTTTCCTTGTCTTCTTCATTGCCGTCCTCTCTAGGCTGTCTTTGGCGAGGAGGACCCCTGAAATGAACACTACGGAATCGTGGTCTATAACCCCGATACATATTCTGTCTCACTGGTCTACCTTGCTCTCCTGCACCCTGGTCGTCAGCGCCCTCCATCACTTCTCCTTGCACAGGAGGGTTGGAATACTGTGGTCGACGCCCATAGGGTCTCCACATGTAGTAAGGTGGGAACCTTCGCCTGCGATAGGGCCGGCGTTGTTGGGCCTGGCCTTCAGGGGCGCTCTCAGATCCCTCGTTCTTTTCCCCACTCTCACTATTCTGATAATTCTGTTGGTAATTGCGTGGAGGACCCCTGCGACGTGGGTAGCGTCTGTAATGGTTACGGTCTGCCTGCGTATTTACTGCCTTGAACTGGAACTCCACCAGGACCTGTAACATTTGCTGCCTCCGCACCCTTTTCTCCTTCAACAACATCAAACTCCACAGTCTCTCCATCTCCTACACTGCGAAGGTACTTCCTGGGGTTATTCTTCTTTATGGCAGTCTGGTGTACAAATACATCTTCCTTGGTGTCATTCCTGTTGATGAACCATATCCGTTCCTGACATTGAACCATTTTACTGTTCCCAAAACCTTCGTTGCGATGACCTTCTTGTCCCCGCCGGCGGGCGCCGCCGATGTGAGGCCGCCGGGCCGCCGCTCCCTGCGCCGCTGCCCGTGGTCCCGGGCTTGGTGTCGGCGGCGCTGAGGGCGGGGGCGGCGGGGGGGGGGCGGCGGGCGGCTGCTGGGTCTCGGCCTCGCTGCTCATGGTTGCGGTGATGGTGACTGGGGCCGGCTGCGGCAGCTGCGGCTCCTCCCGGGGTGTGATGGTAACTAGGCCGGCGGCGGCGGTGGGGCTGCTCAGGGCTCTCTGGGCACATTTGTGGAGAATTACTAGTTGAGTTTAGCCCAGAGCAAACCTGAAGGAGATTGTCTAGCTGATGGGGAAGGCCTGGCCTATGGTGGGTGGGACTAGGCCCTGAACAGATGAATAAAAATACTGAGAGCCAGTTGAGGAAGTTAGCATCCTTGTGTACATTTGGTTAGACATGCTGGTCTGGCAAGTAAGGATCGTTCCTTTCTCAGTCATTATGCAGTGATGGTGTGGCCAGTTCGCTCGGGCCCGGTGTTGGTGCGTGCTCTCCTGTCAAGCTGGACTATGAATTGTAATCAGTAATCATTAAGAGAATAAATCCCTTGTTCCTTTAAGCCATTTGATGGTCATTTATCAGCAACTATGTAGGTGAACAGCAACAGAACCTTAGTTTTGTTTTAATCCCGGTCCTGCCTCTGAACCAGCTGACATTTACATGCGAAAGTCCACAGCTTCGATTTTATCTCACAAAGAGTATGCAGCACCCTTCTCCAACCAACACTTTGTGCTCACCCCTTCAAACACTACATACAAAACCGGTTGTGATAGACAGAGCTGTGCATATAAGAAAGAAATGGGGGATATCGATTCCTTTCTCTGAAAACACAATAACAGAACACAGTGAATCACCGTCCACCCACAAAACCGATGACGTACGTGTGACAGGACAATGCCGTTCAAGGCGCCAACTGTTGCAGGGTGTGCCATTTGAACAGCTCCGTAAGTGTGAGTTCAATCGAATTTATATGCTGGGAACTTTACAAAAAGAAACATCCACGCCCAGACATTTTTGCTAGGAATTTTTCCCAAGTTCAGCTCCAATTCTACACATTTTTTTTTCCCCTTGAAAAGCAGAAGATAGAATACTTCTTAACCCCTAAGGCTAGTATTTATCTTTACTTATGTCAGAGTTAGGAGCAAGGATAAATAAAACAAAGTAACAACTGGACGGTCAACAAATCCCTTAAAGTAAAACCGAACCAAAAAGACAGTAAGGACAAACAGGGCTGGGGGCATCTGCCCAGCATGTGTGGGGGGGGAGGGGTGTGGGGTGTGTGGGGGTGGAGGCCGCGGTTCAGTTCCCAGCACTGCAAATAAATGAGGAAAGAAGACTGAACTGTTACTCCTCCACATAGCCAAAGTCAGGTCCAGGAAAGCAAATGTCTGTCATGAGTATAGCTACCATGCGTTTTTATAAATAAAGTTATTTTGAGCCACATAGCCAAGACCTTTGCTAACCTTTCATCTAGGACTGCGTCGCAAGGGCAGAATCTAGTGGCTGCGACGACAAAAACTATTCCCAGATCCTAACGTAATCTTACCCTTCACGGAACAAGTTGGCTAGTAAGAGGTGAGGAACAATTCATGTCCATTGAGGTTATGAGAATCCATCTGTTTCCAAGTCAATTGTTTTTTTTTGTGTACACATGCGTATATAGACACAACACACATGCATACATTAAATCTGACAGAAACGGAAGCCTTCCAACCTTCTGTTCTCTTCAGACCAGGCATGCTGTCTCGAGTGCGCTGGTCAGTGTGTGTGGTGAATTTGCTCACACATGACCAGTGTTTCTTGGCTGCATGTTTCTACTTAGCCTTAGCATATATTTGCAGAACTGTTTTATAGCCATCCTTCATTTTGTTTACCCACAAAATATAATCATAGCTGATTAAAATGACCTGAGAAGCGTTTCCCATTCCGATTTCCTGGAAGACTTTGTATGGAATTGGTGCTAACGCCTCTTCAGGTATTTGCTGGAAACCTTTCGCACAACTTTCTAGGCTTGAATAATTGACTAGAAAACGAGTGTGGTTGATGGACTGTCTTCTTTTGATCCACCTTAAAAAAAAAAAGAAGGTTCTATGACCCTCAAATCAATCAATGTTCTTGCCAAAAACAAGTGGGAAAGATGTATGGGTATGTGTGTTGTAGGGGAACCAAATCAAATCAAACCAGAATCCATTTCTAGGGTGGTCCCGGAAGGCAGGCAGAGCATTTGAGTTTGCAGGACCAAGACAGGATAGGGCAGGAAATGTTTTTGCGAGAACTCCATGGTTGGTTCCCCCCTTCCCCCAGAGAAGGTGCCAGTCACACCTAGGTCACCAGGAATGAAAAGAGGTTGTCTGGAGTTTGTAGCAGTCACCCTGGCAAGGTGGCGACTGTCAGTTCGGGGTTACCAAGGAGGGAGCCAGGATCCCAGGCGCCAAGGTCCCAGGGGAAGTAAACAAAAGGAGCCCTTTCAAGTTAGCTCCCAGCTTCTCACCTCCACACCCTTAGGCCCCAGTTTAAAGTGCTAAGCAGAAAGGCATGATGGGAGGGAAAAAACACCACCAAACAGAGACTTCCACAGTTATGTTGCTAGACAGCCAAACACTGAAATTTAGGGGTTGCCAAAGATAAGGGGTTGGGGAAATCATCCTAGGAAAGATCTGGTAAGCATCCCAGGTTTTTGGTTTTACCCTCAGGATTCCACAAGTCTCACAAAGCCGGAAACACATACAACTCTGCACTACAATCTCTCTAGTCGAGTTGGGGGGGGGATTCCAGGAAGCCACATGTGCTTCATGGTCTATGAAGGAAGATGGCTTTATCCAGAACCTTCTTCCTTTTCATCAAACCTACGGCTCACTCATGCTAGCCAAGTGCTCCGCCTCGAAGCTACATCTCCAGTCTGGAAGCTCCGCGATTGTTTTCCATAGAACGCGTGTAATGTAAACTTGGAATGTAGATTTTAATGTAGACTTTAAATGAGTATGTTAAATAGGTTTAAAATGGATTACAATCTGGAGACTTCACTAAGGGTTTGGAAAAGATCTCGTTCTGTGTAAAAGCTAGCTAACTAGAAATTATTGATTTAAAAAATAAGAAATTAGAACCCAGAAGGTGGATTTAATAGGAGATTAGAACCAGAAAAAGAAATGACTACCAAATTGTCTTAATTTTTAAAAATTATACAAGGTTATATGAGGCTATTTTAGCAAGTTACTTTTCAAGGATAGAAAATACCCAGACAGAAGCACAAAAGTTAAAATGAAGAATGGAAAATATAGCATGAATATTGCTGCAAGTAGCAACACGTATAATCCTAGTCAGACAAGAGGAAGAAGGTGAGGAAGAGCAGGGTTAAAAAAACACTAACTTCCCTCCATTGAGAGAAGAAATTAATTCACAGAGTCAAGTCTTTTACCCCAAGAAAATACTTAAGAAGCAATGACACAAAAGGCAATACCATTAAAATGACCAGAAAAGGAGACTGTATTAGAAGTACCTGGAAGAGAACACACACACACACACACACACACACACACCACACACCACCATACACACACACACACACACACACATATACACACACACACATACACTACACACACATACACACATGCATACACACATACACACACATACACACATATACACACACAATCACACATCATACACACACACACACACACACTCTCTCTCTCTCTCTCTCTCTCTCTCTCAAGGAGAAAAAAATAGGCCAACAGTTAATTTTTCAACATAAACTGTGAGCACCTGAAGACATAAAATTAAAAGTTCTAAGAGTTTAAGGAAAGAAGGTGCCATATAGAATAAAGTTCCCAGAAAAGCTAACAGTATCTGTAAAGTCTTCTATTAAACATGATCACATCTGAAGGTTTGAAAATATTTCTAGATCCATTGGGAAGGGGGCACAATTTGATCAATTAGAATCATTAAGAGCAATTAATACAGTTCCCAGGCATCCTGGCTTCTCTTTGCTTTCTGGTTACTGTGAGGGTTGCAGCTTTCCTCCTCTTTTTCTTTGTTCTACAATTTCTCCACCTTCATTTCCTTTGATTGTTGCATCACAGCAACAAGAAACTGACTAACGCAGAAGACTGGAATTAGAAAATCAAGGTCTTTGCTGGGACTGTTTCAACACGGTAGGTTGGAAACCTTTGGAACTGATTGGTGGGGGAAATTTGGGAAGGTTTGGAAATGTGTTCCAGGTAAATCCTAGAATATTAGCAGCAGAACAGTTCTGACAGGAGTTTGGAGGAAAAGAATGCCAATGGGAATTTGTTCAGAAAAGATTGTGCTCATGAAGATTAAGATAGGCACAAGGACACTGTTGGGAAGTGGACTGGAGGCCGTTCTGTTGCATCATGACAAAGAGCCTGACTTGACTATATTTTGTCGATGTTCTAAAACCTTTCTTTCTTTCTTTCTTCTTCTGTTCTTCTCTTTCTTCTCCTTTCTTCTTTGCTTTTCTTTCTTTCTTCTTTCTTTCTTTCTTTTCTTTCTTTCTTTCTTTTCTTTCTTCTAGATTTTATCTTCTAGTATTCTTTGATATCTGTTCTGTCAGATATCTGTCTAGATATCTATCTGTCTGTCTGTCTGTCTATTTGTGTGTGTGTGTGTGTGTGTGTGTTGTGTGTGTGTGTGTATCAGAAGGCACTATTTGTCCCCATGGAAGACCAAGGGTATAATTGTCAGGGTCTCCTAGTACATCTGGGTGACTTTGGGAATCATCCTGGATTGCTTCTATCTCCTTTTTCCCTAACTCTGGGATTTCCCAGGTTCTGCCCACCAGAGTGGAAAGTGCAGGCCGCCACCATTTCTGTTTGGTGTTTTTTTTTTTTTTTTTTTTTTTTTTTTACATAGGACCTGGGATCTGAACTCAGGACCTTCTGCTTGCAAGGCAGATTCTTAACCCCTGAGTCATCTCTCCAATCTGGGAAGGCGAGTTTAAAGGCTACAGAGAAATTCATCTGGAAAAGGAAATTGCAAGGCAGCTTGCCATTTGGGTTGTAAACTTGGAATTTGCTGATTTTGTGTTTAGTCAGATTTATAATGGGAATCAGAAAGAAAAAGCAGACAGAGAAGAAAGACTCGAGAAACTTACAGTTTGGTGGGAAAATCTTGTGAAATAGTAGGGCTGCAGAAGGAATGATTTCTGAAGAGCTTTATTGAAAAGAACTCTGTGTGGAACAATAGAAAAAGAGTACCGTAGGGGCATTTCAGAAATGAACAAAACATCCAAGCTCAAGGCTATGAAAGGGTAAATCAATTTAAAAATAAGAAGAGAGCACTGTTGGGGGGGCACTGGCCTACCTAGGAGGTTCTTCACCCAGAAGAATCTGTCTCACTGCGTTTGGCCATCCAGGCATTGAGAATCGGCGGCAGTGGCTCAACGGGGGCCTGATTACCATTGGGGCGAGCAGTGAACCTTGGCATTGTGCGCACCAAGCTGCTTTTACAAAGCACACAGAATTCTAGAGTTCTGGAGTTGTGGAGACGTCTAACCCATATTCAACAGAAAACCAAAAGGTGGGGGGAGTCTGGAAATGTCTGTCAGGTTCAGAGTCCCTAGGGCAGCCTACGAAAAGGCACTGCATGAAGCTTGGAGGATATGACCTAAGCTGAAACACAGGCCCCCATGTTGTCGATTCAGCAGCATTGAATATCTACCAGAGAAAGCCAGAAGCATGAGGTCTCCTGGGCAGTTGCTGGAAAGGCCATGGGAGGGGGGGGGACACCTAGACACTTAGGGTCTCAGCTCCACACTGTGTGTCGCAGGTGCTGAATGTGGATTCAATGTTTGCCCTGCTGGGTTTCAATCTTGATTTGCTCCAGTTACTCCTTCCCACCTCCACTCCCACGATTCCCTTTTAGAGGGGGAACATTTGCTCCAGAGCGTCACACGGAAAGAGACAAACCAACTGGCCGGGACTTAATCCACTAAGAATGTCAATCGCATGATGGATGAATCCATTCGTGAGGGCTGAGCCCTAGACGTCTCTTAAAGGTCCCATCTGGCTCCTCATCTTAATATTGCCTAATGGGGATTGAATTTCAACCTTTTCAAACCACTTCGATCCATACCACGGTCCCTGTGTGTATGTGGCTCTTACACTTAAGCTCTTTCCTCTGATGATCCTATTTCCTTTTCTGTTGTTGGCGAGACTGCATTTTGCCGTGATGCTTTGGTCCCTCTTCAGACAGCCTCCCAGGTATCCAGAACTATTACTGTGCACCAATCACAAAGGGCTTCCAACACACTGTTAAGAGCTTACACACCCATAACAGCCAAACACTAACTACACAGTGTTGAGTTGACCGCGACGGTTTCAGTGATAGTCCTTTTAATTTGACTGCCAAGATGTGTTTGGTATGGAGGAAGGATAATGGTTCGGGAGGCAGTGGTGTACTGACGTTATCTGCTCACGAAGGAAGACAGTTGCTTGTCTCTGGAAATCAGAGTCTTGGTCTCTGGACCAAGAATGGATGCTCGTGTTTCTGTGTCTGTATCATTTCATAGCCATTTACAGAACACCTGCCATGAACTAGGTTCGGGAGACATAAATATAACATGATTCTTTGCCACAAGGAGCACACGATGCCCGTGCATGCGTTAGCAGTTGATAAGATGTGTGATAACTTCATGAAAGAAATGAAACGATAATTTCACTGTCTTACTCTAAATAGGGAAAGGTTGTAGTTTCTGTTTTTCTTCTGAATGTACAGATACTCCAACTGAGTTTTGCAAGGTAAGTGAGTGGAGGGAAAGACCAAGAGGTATTTAGAAACTTCAAGCCAGACTTCCAGAATCTTTAAGAAAAGAGAAGTGTCGGGATTTTAGGGGGCCACCCATGCACGGCAGGAGCCTTATCCACTGAATTGTCCTCTTAGCCCCAGGATATATTTTCAGTGGCAAACTTCCTTAACGTCAGCATCTGTTTTAACCACCTATTTCTAGTTCCTCAGTGAGGGAGGAGAAAGCAGATTCCCCCCTGAGATCCCTGTTTATTCCGTCACCATTTCAGTTCCCATGGGAACTGTGACCTGAAGTAGAGCACCCAAGGGTGGGCACATGTGACTAAAACAGTTCAGACGCAGGGACTGGGGTTCAACAGCTCATGCAGGGCCCTGACTGGGGGCATTTACTGTGTTTCTTCCTTGTCCAAGGAAACAAGGCTGCTGCCTAAAGAAAGGGAGGTTACTGAGTCTATCTTTCTTCAGTGCAGGCCAGCATCCCTCCTCTGTCCAAGCAGATCACCCCAACCTAAAGGGAGGGTGAGGTGCACTGGAAAGCCACTCAGAACGTATGTTTGCTTTCAGAACTGGGAGATGATGTTGGTCTAAGCTACCCTAGGAGGTGTCTGTGCTGCAAGTCACCCCACGGAAAAACAGTAGCAGCCTGGAGCAGTATTTCATGAAACAAAATGTTCGGCCTTTAAATGCACGTGGCTGAAAGCTGTTGAAGATGTAAGAAACTGTTAAATCCATTACCGGAGCAGAAAATTTTAAAAGAACTTCATTAAGTGGAAAACCTTGGGAACTCAAACTGGAAATGCCCCATCAGTGGAGTGTCCCGAAGAGAGGGAACTTGGTGTGCCACGGAGGCCAGAGCCCCCACAAGAGTAGGCAAGCCAGAGGGAACCCTGGGGTCCATAGAAGCAGACAGGCAGGAGGGCGGGAGAAGTGGAACGAATTGATGAAGGAAAGGGAGGGATAGAGAGAAGCAGGGATAAGTACTCAATAGGCTCGTAAAACTAGAAAAAGAAAATATTAAAAAGAGAAAGAAAGTGAAGAAAACAAAAAGATAGGAGAGGAAAATTCTAAGTGGGTAAGAGGAAATTTAGACATTCCAGAAGAAAAGTTGCAGCTGCTGCATTTCCTTATGACAGAGGAGTTAGGTCAGCTGCAGAAGTATGATCACCAGTGTTCTGGGGGAGTAAAAGGGAGGCTTGCTGCCTGAACTGACTTCCTGCATAGCAACTGGCCTGTTATCGTCCAGCCCCAAGCTGACTGGGATTAGGCTATTTATTTACGAGCTTCAGGGTTCTGAGAAGTTGTAAGTGGGTTTCCCTCTGGGGCACCCTAGTAAATGTTTAAGCACTAGCTGCTTTGAAAGCAAACACAAAGTCTAAAGTATCCATATTGACTGGTTTGCACAACATGACGTCCCTCTAGGGTTAATTTAAACTGCTAAACATGAATTTGAAAGTTACTGCCTTTAGTCATCTCTCTTGAGGTAGCTCAGGAGAACTCAAATGTATCCCTTCTATTTCTGTACCTTCTATCAAGTACCTCCAACCTCTGCATCGTCTATCTATTCCTCTATCAGCAGTATTATGCAAGTGGCTTCTTATTTGTCTCTCCTTTTCTGTCTGAAGGGCCACAGATAAAACCTTCTCTGTAGCTTTATGACTGAACATTTAGAGCCCATGAGGAGATGCTCAGCCAACTCCCAGGTAATGCAATCTGCTAGTGTTGCAGTTTGCCTGCATGGTTGCTGATAAATGACCATCAAATGACTTAAGGGAATCAGGGGTTTAATTGTCTCTTGCAATTGTCTGGTTACAGTTCTCAGTCCAGCTTGACAGGAGAGCTCACGCCAACAACAGGGCCGAGGGAACTGGCCACACCATCACCACATAATGGCTAAGAGAGGGACGATCCTTACTTGCCAGACCAGCATGTCTTGCCAAGTGTAATCAAGGATGCCTATTCTCTCAACTAGCTTTCTGTATTTACATTCCAAAGCCCTCAACTGTCAAGTTGACACCTGTGCCTAACTATGACAGCGAGTTTTCACCTTGTGTGATGGTTCATCTTGTTAGCTTGACAAGATTTAGAGTCACCATGGAAATAAGCAACTGGGCATATCTGTAAGAGAGTTGTATGCTGAGTTAACTGAGAAGACCCACGTTAAAGGTGGCACCTTCCTATGAGGCGCGGTATGAATAAAAGAGAATGAGAATTGAGCCCCAACATCCATCACTCTCTACTTGCTGACTGTGGGATGCAGATCTGCTGCCTCGAGTTACTGCGGCCATGACTTCCTGCCGTGATGGACTTATTCTCCCACTGTGAGAATAAAAAATGAAATAAAATAATCCTTTTCTTCCTCCGCTTGCTTTTGTCAAGCACTTTGTCATAGCAACGAGAAAAATAATGAATGTACCTTGGCCAGCGTGCAAGATGACCTTGATGATCTCAGTCGCCCACTGTTTGCCTCCTCATGCTGCCATGTCCTGTATTTTGCCAGCCACAGAATAGGGCATCTCATTGCCAAGAGCAAGCTACCTGAGCCCCAGCAGCTAGTTAGGCTGGATCCCTGGATCACCTTATAAACTGTGAGATAATAAACATTCATGTTGTAAGCTGCTCACCGTTGCGATAATTTGACCTGCAGCTCTGGATAATGAATGTGGACATTTTTTTATGCTTCAGGTAAATGTTTTGTCTGTTGTCAGATTTCACTTGTGGGGTTGCCACGATGACTCAGCGATTAAAAAGCCTTTGCCGTGAAGGCAAAAAGACCCGAGTTCAGATCTCCAGAACTCAAGTAAAAATGCTGGGCGGATACTCAGCAGCCTGTAATTCTGGCCCTAGAAGGTGGAGGCTGAGAAACCCCAGGACAAGACAGTAAGAAGATAGAACAATCCAGGAGGATTCCTGAAGTCACCCTTGGGTCTCCATGGACATACATACTCAGGTGCCCACTTACATAGATACCCCCCCCCATGTGCATGGAAAAAAAATAAAGATTTAACCTGTGGGTGTTGTTCTGGGATGCATGGTTGTTGTCATAGTGAGGCACAGGTGTCAGCTTGACAGCTGAGGGTTTAAGCTCTGGGCACATTTGTAGAGAATGAGTGGTTGGGTTAAGTCCAGAGTGAACCTGCAGGAGATTGTCTGGCTGATGGGGAAGGCCCAGCCCATGGTGGGTGGGATTAGTCCCTGGAATAAAACACAGAGAGCTGGTTGAGAGAGCTGGCATCCTTGTGTACATTTGGTTAGACATGCTGGTCTGGCAAGTTAGGATTGTCCCTCTCTCAGCTGCTGTGTGGAGATGGTGTGGCCGGTTCCTTCAGCCCCGGTGCTGGTGTGAGCTCTCGTGCAAAGTTGGGAGAGGAACTGTAACCAGTCTGTCTTAAGAGAACAAACCTCTTGTTCCCTCAGGCCGTTTGATGGTGATTTATCAGCAACCATGCAGGCGAACTGCAACAGTTACGCTGAGCCCTTCTAGCTTCAGAGCAGGGTGGCGCTGGTGACGTCAGGAAGAGCCACGGTCTCTGCAGAGAGTCCATCTTACCTCGCCCAGCTCCGGATGGGTGACAGGGCTGAGCCATTCCTGAGCCCATCATTGCTCAAGCTGAGCCGCTGCTTGCAATAAGTGTCTTGCCCACTGCTGCTGTGCACAGCACAGCTCATTAATGGTACTTCTGATTTCTGCCATGCTTGGTGGGTTCCTTCACAGCCCAGGGTCAGTAGTCCCTCAGTCAGTGTCCCTAGCACAGCATCTGTCACCCAAGGCGCTTCCGTCAGCATGGCTCAGAGAAAAATTGCATCCTTGATGCCTTTCAAGGCGATTCATTTTAAGATTATTCGCATCATTCTTCCCTCCCACTTCTCGATCGTTCTGGTCTCTGTTGTGGTTGCTCTGCGTGCCGCTGATAAATTCATGACTACACAGTTTATGGAAGGACAAGAAGGTTTATTTCGACTTAGGACTGTCTAGTTACAGGTCTTCATCCAGCTTGGCAGAAGAGCCCACACCCACACCAGGGAACTGGTTTCGCCAAATCCACAGGACTGCTGAGAGAAGGACAATCCTCACTTGCCAGACCACCATGTCTGGTCCCACCCACCGTGGACTGGACCCTCCCCATCAGTCAGACAATCTCCTGCAGGTTTGCCCAGGGCTCAACTCAACGACCAATTCTTCACACCTGTGCCCAGAGCCCAACCCTTCAATTGCCGAGTGAACACCTGTATCTCACGATGACAATCTCTTATATGTGATTTCACATTTCCGCTTGTCTTTTAGGACAGCGGTGGACATCGGTAGCAGAAGATCCACATTGGCTGGTGCCATGTGGGACCAGCTCTTCTGTAGGACGGGGAGAGCAAAAGCGATCACGAACAGGTGTTTTCAGGAGTAAGGACAATTAAATAGGTAAAACTCCCCAAAGTAGCATGGACCCCACAGTCTCAGTTATAGCCAATACTCACAACAATATTAACGGGGCGGATGATGCTGCAGGTGTATGAAGACTCTGAAGAGTCCACTGGTCTCTGCGGAGATGTTTCAATCAGGTCGAAATCGGGATAGTAGACGTACAAGATCAACCCTCCCTGAGTCATGTCCCCCAGACTGCACGCTCCTGGGTGGTGGGAGGATCTAGCATTCTAAGCATTAGATGCAAACCGGACCAGGAAGTCTACATGTGGCTTTGGTGAATTTTGGGGGCAGCATCTATCACTCCCCCCCCAAAACTCTGCAGCTCTAGCATCCCTACAACCCTCCCCTGGAAGGCCCGGTTTGCTTCAGTTCAGTAAACTTTCATGTGTTTGGGGCCACAGAGGTAAAGCGCTCTGGCTTTGTGCCAAGGCACAGACATCGTGTTCACAGAGCCCACAGGGATCTGCCCCTTGGGGAGACGGGTCTGAGGTGAGCTTGTGGAGTGTTGACTAGGGAGCGCTTCCCGGAGGAGGCAGGCACAGCCAAGTATTAAAGACACGATTTGTTTTCTTCCTCGCTTAGCCAGATAAGACGTGTCAATAAAATTAACTAGATTTTTGTATCTTCAAAGTTCAAAGGCAGTGCCTTAACGGCAAGGTCCGGGGCTTTAGGAGGGAACATTTGGGTAAGCTTGTGTCTGGATGTAGATGCTACTGGCCCCATAAATGCTATGGGGTTTGTTTTGGGGTTGTTTGCTTTTCTTGTTTGCTTGTGTGTGTGTGTGTGTGTGTGTGTGTGTGTGTATTTTAAATAAAATTAAGTGGGCTGGAGGGTTAAAGCTTTTGCCTTACAAATAAAAGGACCTGAGTCCAGATCCCATGTAAAAAATGCCAGGTGGATATGGCAGTAGCCTGTACTTCTGGCCTTGGAAGGCAGAGCCTGGGGTCAAAGCAAAGCAATAAGGAGGTAGAGTAATCCAGAATGAGTCCTGTCATAGTTAGGCACAGGAGTCAACTTGACAGTTGAGGGTTTGAGCTCTGGGCACATTTATAGAGAATCAGTGGTTGAGTTAGGCCCTGGAGATTATCTAGCTGATAGAGAAGGCCCAGCCCATGGTAGGTGGGACTAGGCCCTGGAATAAAATACAGACGTGGTTAACAGAGTTGGCATCCTTGTGTACACTTGGCCAGACATGCTGGTCTGGCAAGTAAGGATTGTCCATCTCTCAGCCATTGCGTAGAGATGGTGTGGCCAGTTCCCTCAGCCTTGGTGTTGGCATGAGTTCCCCTGTCAGGTTGGACCGAGAACTGTAACCAGGAATCATAAGAGAGAATAAACCCTTGTTCCCTTAAACCGTTTGATGGTCATTTATCAGCAACCATGTAGACAAACTGCAACAATTCCTAGTGTCACCCTTGGGCTTCCACAGGCATACACTCTCAGGTACTCTCTGGTACACACACACACATCCACATGCAAAAAAAATTAGTCCATCTTGGGTATTTTGTTATAGTAATGAAAAACTTACATAGATAGTTGAAGTTTATATACCTAATCTTAATCTAATAGAAGTCTATAGTGTTTTTTTCATGTGTACACGTGTTGCCCTTGTGTATGTGTGTTTGCACATGTGTAGGTAGGTACCTGTGTGTATGTATGCTTTTTTATGTGTGAGTGGATGTATGTTACATGTGTGGGCTTACATACATGTGCATGAGGAGGCCTGAAGCAGGATGTCAGGATCATCTTTTATCTCCTTCCATCTCATTCTGTGAGCCTGGGTCTCTAATTAATCCCACTGCTCTCCTAAAAGGCTAGTGTGGCTGGTCAGCTTGCTCTGGGGATTCCCAGGGCCCGACTTCTGTGGCTAGAAATACAGACGGATCATTATACCCAACCAGTATTTTATGTGGGATCTAAGGATGCAAACTCCTATTCCCTTTGCTTATGTGGTAAATACTTTACTGCTGAACCATCTCCCCGGCCTGAGTTTATAATCTTACTGAAGCATTTCCACAAGGGCGTGCAGAAATGCTATTTCAACGATAGTGAAATGGGGGGGTTATTACTGAGAAATCCACTATATTCTGTTCTAATAAATTTGGGGAAAATGTCAACAGTCAAATTTTTTATTTCCTACAGATTTTCATAGGATTACGAATCTCTAATACAGAGACTGCATGTATTTTAAGTGGCAGTGAACAAGTAAATGGGAATGAATGTTCCTTACATAAAGCACGAGTTGGGGAGGGAGATGCTCGCCTGCATGGCAGACGTGTGGGAGAGTTGGCATCTCTGAAAGTCATGAGTCTGATTTGTGTGTTTGTATGTGTGTGTATGTATGTGTGTGGCCATGTGTGTGCGCACACGTATGTAGGCGTATGTGTTTGTGTATTAGTATGCAGATGTGTGCCAGTGTACGGATGCTTTTATGTAACAATTTATCTGAATGCACCCAGGCTAGAGAAATGGCTAAGTGGTGAAGACTCTGCCTTGCAAACAGATGGTCCTGAGTTCAGATCTCAGGTCCCACATAAAAACACTAGGTGGAAATGGCAGGGCCTGCATTTCTGGCCTTGATGGGTGGAGCCTGGGAAATCCTAAAGTGAAACAACAGGAGGTAGAAGTAATCCAGAATGATTGCTGAAGTCAACCTTGGGCTTCTACAGGGACACATAGTACCCCATGAGACAGACAGACAGACAGACACACACACGCACACTAAATAAATAAATAAATAAATAAACAAACAAATAAATAAATAAATAACATGAGTGTGTCCATGCAAGTCAATGTCAGGTGTTTTCCTCAATGGCTGTCTTTTTTTTTTTTTTTTTTTTTGAGAAAGGTCTTTCCATTGAACCTGGGGCTCATGATTTCCCCTAGACCCACTGTCTGACCAGAAGCCCCTGGAGTCTATGTATTTATGTCCCCACAGTGCTGAGATAACAGACACATGCTACCATGCGTGGGTGTGACGGTTACTCTTCGCTCTTGGCGTGAGAGAACATCCAAAGTCAAGCAACTGAAGGGAGAAAGGAAGATGTATTCTGCTTACGGTTCCAGAGGGGAGATACAGTCTTTCATGGCAGAGGTGGCATGGCTGGCGGGCGGAAGCTGGAGACAGGCTAGGTCACACCCATCGTAGGCTGAGAGTGGCAAGACTGGAGAGTCTCTCTTCTTCTTCTTCTTCCTTCTGTTCTGTGGTTCCTTTTATCTTGTCCACTACTGGGAGGTTCCAATGAGATCTAGGGACGTTCCAATTGGATGTAGGGCTGGTCTTTGTTTTGTCCAGATAATCTGTTCAGGTGGCCTCAGCTGATCTTAGTTTAATGCCCGGTGTGTCAAGTTGATACCCAGGATTAACTATCAGGATGGGTTTTACAGGGGTGCCCAGGATCTGAACTCAGGTCCTCATATTGCACAGCAAATGCTTTACCCCTGATCCGTCTCCCCAATCCCAAGATCTTCGATTCTTATTCTGGCTGATGGGTGACCTGTAATGGACCAGTCAACATATCTAATTTTATTTTCACCAAATGAAAGCAGAACTTTTAAAAAGTTTTGCTTACAAAATAACACAAGGCTTGGAGAAACCCATGGTTTCTCTGAAATGTTTTGAAATGTTTTGAGTTCTGTGGCTACGTACAAGACTTAATGACAGGGTATGGTTCTGGCCACCATAGGATTAACCCAGGTGGTTGCATAGAGGCACAGACAGTCTAACCCTCCCTCCAGGGTTGTGGGTAGCAGATATCCCGGGAGCAGGCTATGTCATGTCCTGTGAGCAAAAATGAAAGCAACTAGGCTGTACCCCAGGGCTTACAGAGGGACCCCAAACCTCCAAAATATGCGTCACACCCAGAAGCAATCAAGCAGAATGAGTACAGATCTTTGATCGCAGATACAACCATGACTGGCCAGCCCAGTCCCTTCCTTTTCTGCTGGCCTAGAGGTTTGCGTGTGTCTGCCTGAGTGATTTTTTCCCTTGGAGCAAGCTTGGCGATACCGGAGTTGGAACTTCCAAGGCTGGTCGCAACCAAATAGTGCCATCTCTGCTAGTGGGCCTGCAGCGGTCTGGCAATTTTCTGGCACCAGGAAGCCCGGCTCGTTGGAGTGGAGCAAGAGCGCCACCGTGAGTGTCCTGCGAGCACTGCGGATCCCTACTTCGGATGATTGGCAGTTGAGAAGAGGCAAATGGATCTGGTTCCTTTTCTACAACTAAAAGCAAGGCCGACTGGCCCGAGTGTGTCTATGACCCCTTGAATGATTTTCGCTAAGATGTGTCTAATCGTTAGGGTTCTCCCACAGAAACCGAAACCAACAGAATATGTTTGTATGTTGTTAAGAGACCTGCTTTAAGGAACCGTCTTGTGTAACCGTGTGTGTTGTCAAGTTCGAGATTTGCAAGACTGGCTAGGAAGCCTGCTCAATTAGGCAGGAGTTGAGGTTATAGTTTTGGAGCTAAACTTCTGCAGGAAACTTTAGTTTTATTTCTCGGGGTTTTCATTAGCTGAGAACCATCTGCGCCTTCCAGGGATAATTTATGTATTTGTTCATCCAATCTATAAAATAAGTTCCTAACCTAAACCAAAGTCTGTTTCAACAACAAAAGGCTAACCAGATGGACACACGAAGCCAACTACTGCATGTAACAACATTAGCTCCGCGGGAAAACTCACACACTATTCCACTCTCCCTAGGACCATCAAAGCAATTCTGACATTGTCAGATTTTTACTACTTGTCATACAGTTGTACCCCTACCATGGGTACCCCAAAGAGTCACCCTTCTTGTCCACATGCATTCCATCACCCTTTCTCCCTCTGACTCTACTATCCTGGGGGATTTCTTTTCCCCACCCAATTTAGAGACATAGACTGACAAGAAACCAGACACAAGACACAAACAACACACAAAACAAGGCACCAAGAAGCGAAAAAAACAAACGAGGGAGGGGAATGAAAACGGAGTAAGGGCGGGAAAAGAGAAGAGGAGGGAAAGAAAGAGAGGGACGGGAAGGAGGGAGTGCGGCGGGGGAGGGAGGGGGAGGGATGGTTGACGGAGGGAGGGGAGGGAGGGATGGGAGTGAGGGAAGGCGAAGTGAAGGAAGGATAGAAGATACGCGATAGGAAGGAGAAGGAAGGACCTCCTGACGGCGGTAGGGAGGGTCTTTTTTTATGGATGTATTAGGGTCTTTATGGAGGATTCTTGCTTCGTTCTTGCTTGATGGATTGGCTCGTTCAGAGCTCCCGATAAGACTAAGAATATTGGGTGGTGGGCTGTCCAGAGATAACGAAAGAAGAAACAGAGATAACGCAGGCCTCTTCAAGAACAAGGCCCCGAGAACTGAAGAAAAAAAAATAAACGAAATAAATAAAGTAAAAGACCTCCTGACCAAAGAATTGTTTCAATAAAGCAGGATACCCTAAAATAAGACATAACAAGTCGAAACATGAAATAAAGAAGTAAATACCGACTTTCCCTACCGTAAGTCTTACGACTTACTTCCGTTATGATTCTTACCTTCTTCCTTTCCGTCATGTCCTTAATTCCTTTTGTGTTTCCTTCCATTCATTACTACTTCCTCATCCTTCCTTCCTTCCTTCCGTCTTTGTGTGTTGCCTGTGCATGGTGTGTTCGTCTGTGTGTATTAGAGGAATCCAAGGGTAGCTTCAAGAACCACCCTACATTGCTTCTACTTCCTGTTTGCTTTGCTGTGGAGTTTCCCAGGCTCTACCTTCCAAGATCAAAAATATAGCTCACAGCCATTTCTGTCTGGTGTTTTTACATGGAACCTGGGATCCGAACTCAGGACCTTCTGCTTGTGAGGCAGAGGCTTAACCCCTGAGCTATCTCTCTGGCCCATATCCATTTTCTTTCATATGTCAAGACTTTATTTATCTGTATGGCTGATGAATTTCCATTGTATACACACAACACATGTTCTCCTTCATTCATCTATTGATGGACATCTAAACTGATTCTATTTCTTAGCTACTATGAATAGTGCAGCAACGAATAAGGATGTGCAACTCTGTGGTTTGCTGACTTAGAATCCTTCAGGTACCAATGGCTCATAGAGTAGTTCTAGTTTTGACTTTTTTAAACCTCCATGTTGTTTTTCACAGTGGTCTGCTCCAGTCTATGTCCCATCAGCAGCCTATCAGGGCTTCTCCTTCCGCCTGTCTCCTCATTGGTTATCATTTGCTTTCTTGACTTTAACCACTCTGACAGGGGTGAGATGGAGTCTCAAATCTCTTAATTTCCCAGTGGCCAATGATGTTTAACATTTTTTTCTAAATATCTATTTACCATTCGCATTTCTTCCTTTGAGAACTACTGATTCAAATCAAAACTTAATGACTACTTGCGTGCATGCGTGTGTGTGTGCGTGTGTGTGCGTGTGTGTCTGTGTGTGTGTCTAACTTTTGCAGTTCTTTACATAGTCTGGCTTAACCCCTTGTCTGCCATAGCTTTAGAAAAGAATTTTCCTGTCCTGCAGCTGCCTCTTTACTCTGGTGTTTATTTTCTTTGCTGTGCAGAAGTCTTCAATTTCATACAATCCCATTTGTCAAGGTTGGAGACTTCCTGTGATATTACTGGGGTCCTTTCCAGAAAACCCTCATTTGTGCTTTTATTTTTGAAATGCTTCCTTCTTTTCAAAGTTTCAGGTCTTATATAAAAGTATTTGATGCATTTCGAGGGTTTTTTTTTTTTTTTTTTTTTTTTTGGTACAGTGGAAAACAGATCTAGTTTCATTCTTCTACACAGGAATATCCAGTTTTTCCAAAACTGTTGTTTGCAGAGGACTGTTTTTTTTTTCCCCCCAATGTAAGTGTTTTTGACCTTTGTCAATTATCGGGTCGCTGCTACAGTGCATGCTATTTCTGAGCTCTTTATGTATGCCATTGGTGTCCATGGCTATTTTTGTGCCGGTGCTGGGTAGTTTTTGTTACTAAGGCTTTGTAGTATAATTTGAGATCAGGTATTGTGATATTTTCAGGGTTGTTCTCTTGGTTTCGATTGCTTGGTTTAATGAGGGTCTTTTGTGTTTCCTTAGGAGTTTTAGGACTTTTTTTCCTAGTTGCATGAAGAATGTCTTTAGAGTTTTGATGAGAATTGCATTGAATCTGCAGTTCACTGCCTCCCCTCCTACCCCGACTAATTCTGCCAGTACATGACCACAGGAGAACTTTCTGTCTTCTAATGTCTTCAATTTCTTTTTTCAATGTCTTGAAGTTTTTAATTGTAGCTGTCTTTCACCTCCTTGTTAATGTTCATTGATAACTATTTCACTTTATTTTAAGAAGATGTTGTGAATGCGTTTTTCTCCCTGATGTCTTTCTCGGCAAATTTGCTACTTGTATACAGAGAAGTGATTGTACTTCGATTTTCCATCCTGATACTTGCTGAAAGCATTTATCGGACCTAAGAGTTTTCTGGTGGAGTTTTTAGTGTATCTTGAATATACGGTATTTTGAAATCTACAAATAGAGATAATTTGACTTCTTTCTTTACTATTTGTATCCTTTTATTTCCTTTTCTTACTATTTTGAATAAGAAAAGAGAGAATGAGCATTACTGGCTCATTTCTGATCTGAGAGGAAATATTTTCAGGTTTTCCTTACTTAATACAATGGTAGCTATAGGTTTCTGACATATAATCTTTATTATTTTGAGATGTGTTCCTCTGTTCCTAGTTTCTTCAGGACTCTTGCCTTGAAGCATTGGTGAACAATACTGAAGACTTTTTCTGCATCTGTTCGGATGATCAGGTAATTTCTGCCCTTATGTCCATTTATGTACTTGGTTGACATTGATTGATTTAAGCATGTTAAACCATCCTTGCATTCCTGCGCTGAAAACAACTTGGTAATTCTGTGTGATGTTGTTAATGTGCTCTTGAATTTGCAAGTATTTTGTAAGAAGTTTTCTATTGATAGTCATCAGAAAGTTTATCTATATTTTTGTTGCTAATGCTGTCGTATCTTTGTCCAGCTTTGGTGGCAGAGTAATTCTGGCTGAAGAATGAGTTTGATAGTGTTCCTTCCCTTTTTTAAATTGAATAGCTTGAGGATCTTTGCTGTTAGCTCTTTATTAAAGATTTGTAGAAGTTTCTAGTGAACCTATCTGGTTCTAAGTTTTTCTTTGCTGGAAGATTTTTGCTGCTGCTACATATTAATTGTTTGTGGATGTGTTTAAGATATTTATTAGCTTATTGATTTCATTCTATGAGATCACATGTCTCTAGGAGTTTATCCATTGATTTCAGATTTTTAATTTTCTGGATTATGTTTTTTATTTATACATTTTATTGTATACAAATTTATTTTCATTAACCTTATGTAAAAGTGATAACATATCTCATTTTTTAAAATTCCATTTTTAATGTTTTCCTTTATTTTAAAATTTTATTTTATTTTTTTCTACTCCCTTATTCTCCCTTCAATCCTCCCTCCCTTTCCACTGATAGCCTTTCATCTCCACCGTCACTGTCCTATTTTTCAAGTCTTTTCACTTGTGTGGCCCACTGTGCTTCATCTGTCTTTGATATCATATGCCTGACATGATTCATGCTCCAACAAGTATCGTAGATCAGTGGGTTTACCATTGAGGAAAGCATCTTACTTTTTACCTATCAGTATTAGTTCTCATAAGTTTCTCAGGGAGGTGTGGAACATTTTGAGCTCCTTCCCTATTCCTGCTGAGATGTTGATAGGACAGTTCCCATGTAGTTCTGGTAAAAGTATACATATCTGCCACAAAATTATGTGTACCTTACTTCCGTCATGCTCAGGAGATATCTGGCCCACTACTGTTCTACTTCAGGTTCTTACAATCTTATTGGCCCCTCTTCTGCTATGTTCCCTGAGCCTTGGGGTGGGTGTGGGTGTGGCACAGATGTTGTGTTTAGGGGCGGCAGTCCACAGTTTTCAAAATATTTCCTAATAGTCCTTGGATTTCATTATAATCCATTGTAACATCTTTTTTGTCTCTAATTTTATATTAATTTGGGTCTTCTTTCTCATTCCTTCTGTTATCTTCTTTCCTTTCTTTTGGTTAATTTAGCTAGAGGTTTGGCAATATTTTTAAAGGAACCAATTCTTTGTTTGATAGATTCTATATATTGTTCATTTATACTCCATTTAATTATTTTCTTCCCCGACTTGTTTTTATTTCTTGCTACTTACCTCTTTTGGGTTTGACTGGTTCTTATTTTACTAAGAACCAGTGAGGTATATTACTAGGTTATTTATTTGACAGCCTCCTGACTTTTAATGTAAGCACTGGGATTCTCTGGCCAGAAAAGTTTTAGTCTGCTGAGGAAGGAGGTATTAACAGAAGTTCCAGCATCTCTTTTAGATCAGGAAGACATACCTGTTGCTGTGTCAGTAATTTATAAGACTTATCTTTTTGAATATTTTGATTTATCCCAAACTTCAGTTGTTCTTTGTCCACTTTCATCATTAGTGAATATATTTAGTTATACTTTTCAAAGATGAAACAAAAATTTCTAAATTTTATAAATACCATTTGGCACAATCCTAATGGTACCATGGTTCACTATATCATATTTTGAAATCAATCAGGTGCCTATGATCAACTTGAGTAAAATATTTATGTAGAGTTGTATAATTGATGAGACTTGGAATGAGCTGACTTTTTAGGTTCACTTTCCTTGAGTTTCTATGATTATGTTGTTTAGTAATTTAATAGGCTCAAGTTTGTGGGTGAAGATAATCTTATTAAGGCAGTGGCTTTTAAGCTTCATGAGCCAACTGCTCTGGTTAAAATTCCCACTGATATATTGAGTGAAAGTGATGGGAGTGGACATCCTGGACTTATTATCTCTCTTAGAAGACATGTTTTCAGGGCTTGTATGCAGAGACAGGTAGATCCCTGGAACTTGATGGGTAGCCAGCCTAACCTACTAGGTGAATTCCTGACTGGTGAGACCCTGTCTAATCAATAGGGTGACTGGAACGCGAGGAGAAACAACACCCCAGGTCGATCTCTGGCTTCCACATGTACTCAGACAGTCATGGTTTGAAATGTGTCCCCTACAGACTCATGTGTACTGGGAAGGTCATGGCATCTTTAGGAGGTGGAACCTTGCTGGAAGAAGGTCGGTCACAGGGGGTGGGCCTCGAGGTGGATTAGTCCCACCCTACTTGCAGGAGAGGGCTGCTCTAGCAGTGGCAATCTTGCAGTTCTCGGCTTCCATGAGCCCATTTCCAGCTTCTGCCTGCAGCCATGAAGGACTGTATCTCACTTCTGGAACCATCAGCTGAATAAATCTCTTTTTCTCCCTTTAAGTTGTGTTGTTTGACTTTGGGTGTTCTCTCACAGCAACAGAGAAGAGTAACTAGTATACACACAGATATGTACACACACACACACACACACACACACACACACACATATACACACTCCTCCCAAAAAGATTTTCAGCAACTCTGTGAAGCTTCGAGTAAAAAGAAGAAAAGAGCATGGCTAGGGAGATGCTCAGCTATTAAAGCATTTGCCATACAAGCAAAAGGACCTGAGTTTGGATTCCCAGATCCTACCGGATGGATGTGGTAGCCTATCAGAAGGTGGAGACTAGGAAACCTCAGAGCAAGTTGGTTAGACAGACTAGCCCTAGTTATGAGATCTGGGTTTGACTAGAGATAGAGACCTTGTCTCAACAAGAAGGTGGTTGAGGGAGAAAAGCGATCAGTACTCTCACCCAGCTGTGAAAGCTTCATGCTACGTTAAGATACCAGTTATTCTTCTCTGTGACTGTGAGACACACTCAAAGTCAAGCAACTTAAGGGAGAAAAGGAAGATTTATTCAGATTATAGTTTCAGAGGGGAGAGATAGTTCTATATGGTGGAAAAGGCATGGCTGGCTGGTAGAAGTTGGAGGCAGCTTAAATCACATCTATCAACAAGGCTGAGAACTGCAAACTGTTTACTGCATTCAAATGTTTCTTGGGATACCCATAGATAAGAGAAGCTCTCAGCATTCTACTTAGAAGCTTCCTTTTGCAATGGAAGGTGTTTGATACAGAGAATCACAATGGACTGAAGTGCAGAGGAAAATGACTGCAGATTGCTGGGCCTCAGGCAGGACATCTCTTGTACCTCTCCCACCTCAGCCCTCAGGGAATGTCAGGGAGGGAGGAGTTGGTAAGAACGTAGGAGTCTGGAGGCAAGGAGGGATGCTGCCACACAGTGTCCAGACAAGACAGGACCACTACATCCGTGAACGCAATCTAGGTATGTATACCTCCGTAAGACCTATGTAAGATTTGGCTTATCAACATTTCACCATGAAAGGAGAAAGACCTCAAAAGACCTCCCTGAGAGAGGGTTGCTAAATCATCCATGCCCAGCCAGTGCCAAGACATATGCTGCTAAAGGCAGATGAAACCCAGTTAATCTTAACTGCTGCTTGAGAGAGGATTCAAAGTCAGGCAACTTAAGGAAAAAAGGGAGATTTATTCAGCTTATGGTTCCAGAGGGGAGAAGCAGTCTTTCACGGCGGAGGACAACACGGCTGCTGGCTGAAGCTAGAGGCAGGATAAGTCACTGCAAACATCCTGGAGAGTCCAAGAGTCTAAGTCTTCTGCTGGTCTGCTACTGGGAGGCTCCAAATAGAACTGGGCTGGTCTTTGTGTTGTAAATGTATTGATCTGGATAATCTCTTCAGGTGGTCTCACAGCTGATCTTAGTTCATGCCTGCTGTGGTCAAGCTGACATCCAGATGAACTATCACACCCAGTAAGTCACACATGCACAGAAACATGAAATTAGTTGGAGAAGGGTAGAGAAGAAGAAGGTTTGCAATGGGAGAAGGAGGGAGATGAGATTGGGCAACAAAAATTCTCTGTACTTGCACAGGAAACTGTAAGAAAAATAACAAAAAAATCCCTTTGGGCTGCAAAAATATGTCTAACAAGAGAGAAAACTGTCAAAACCTATTAGATGAGCTTCATCTCTAGCTTAAAATTATATCAATTAAAACACAGAAAAAGTTTTGTAAGACAGTTTGTCTCTATGAAAATATTTAGTGTTCCAAAAAAAGAAGGGGGTGGAAAAGTGACAGAGAATGATTCCCAATAGCAGCTTTATGCTTTCACACACCTACACACACAGATGATGCATACACTTGCACACGCCCTACCACACACATACACATGTAAGTGAAAAAAAAAAAAAAAAAAGGGCAAAATCCTTAAAAAGCAATGTGCTAGGCTTGTGAGTGGTTGTTTGAGGTTCTGGTTCTTTGTGCCCTGTAGAGGGCAGTCTTTCTCCTGATCCAAAATGTTTTCAGTCTTCCAACATAATTCACAAGGCAAAACAACTATATCCAAGTGAGAGAGAAGTTAAAACCCTTCTGGGTTCAGTATGGAGGATAAATGTCCACCAGAAAGGAGAGATCCTTGCTGATAGCTGAAGTTGTTGCTGGAGTGCGCTCTTTTGCCTTTCTGGGGGAAAGAGTTGAGGATTCACATTAAGAAAACTGGAGACAGGTTTGGAGAGATGGCTCAGGGGTTAAGACAAGCAGAAGGTCCTGAGTTCAGATCCTGGATACCACCTAAAAATGCTTGATGGAAATGGCAGACATGCACTTCTGGCCCTGGTGGGAGGAGCCTGGGAAATCTCAGAGCAAAGCCAAAAGGAGGTAGAAGCAATCCAGGGTGATTCCCAAAGTCAACTTTGGTCCCTCACAGGGGCACACAATGCTGTCCACACACACACACACACACACACACACACACACACACACACACACACACACACGGAATAAAAAAAAGTTTAAAAAATTCAAAAGAGGAAGATAGATACAAATGAAATAGGGGCAGAGGTGAGAAAATGCAGAAATTGTAAGAAGAGGGACTGTAACACTGAAGTTTGGGAATTTAGATTCTCCTAAGACCAAGCAAACTGTATAATTAATTTGAGCTGAGTACGTTTAGGTAAAAATTTTGCTACCTCCAGCTAGCCTGCCTCATGGCCAATGCCAAGGAGCAGTTCTGTTGTAACGTTTGCTGAGAAGGATCCCTGGTGGTCCTTTGCAGAAGCTTGGGTGGGAGATTCTTCTGGAACTTTTGGAGAGTTAAGTTTCCAAATGAATGAAGCAAAAAGTTTACCTGGGGTATCGTCTCAGCTTAGTATTGATCCTTGGATCTTTCAAGATTCCAGATGGATAATCAAGCAGTGCTCTAAACACGAAAAATGATGGGATGCTTCTGAGCTTTCTACTTAAGCATGACTAGTCAAGGAGGCCAGCTCAGTAGGAGAGCATGGGGTTCTCAACATGGCAGACCAATACTACCAACAATAGCAATGACAAGAACAACACACACGCATGCACACACACACACGTAAATGCACACACACTCACATATACATATATATACTCATAACTGCACATACACACATATACATACACACCCACACACACTCACATATACCCACACATGCATGTACACCCCCACATTTACATACACATATACATACATGCACACATTTATACATACCATACATGTATACACACATACATTAACAGCCACACATACTCACATATTCCCCCCCCCACACACATAGGTGTACACATTCATGATGATTTCCTCAATAGTACCAATTAGGTGACTTTATTCAGCTTTAGTTTTTAAACATATTTTTCCTTACTTTTCTTTATTGATAAATTTTATTCTTTGACAATGTCTCCCATACATAATATATTATGATAACTTTCCTCTGTATACTGTGTTATTTCTTTTCCCTTCTTGCTAGTCCCTCTTCCTTAAAAATTTTCCGCATTCAGGTCCACTGGAGAACAATGGGCAAGTAACATTCAGGGAGTGGTTTTCAGTTGTATATCCACTGGGGAGGCTAAGAGACTCCAAGAGAGAGTCCTCAATCCAGGATCAGACAAAAGTACCAGGTTAAACTCCATGGAACACAAAACAAAATAAAACATACATTTACAATGATGTGTAAGCATATTCTGGGAGACAGGCGGGGATTCAGAGTGGAAGAGACCTCTTCAGAAGGTTCCCAAAGAATCTCTGAAAGATTCAATAGGAAAAGATTTCAAAGTCAGAGAAGGTGTGACTCTTCGTGGGGTGTTGGAGATAACTGTTTGAACTCCCCATTCTGGCTTTTTTATTTCCCCCTCTCATAAATTTTACTCTGTCCTGCTGTGTGGTCATGCCAGTTCCTGACCAGAAATCGTGTGACCCTCTGTTCTACACAGGCAGAAGTGACTACGGACGCCTCTTTAACTGCACAGTTCCCTTGACCTTTACTGTAAGGAGCATGTCTAGCTCAGAACCAGTTCCTGGGCTGGAGGTCGGGTTCCCTGGTCCTCAGCCTTGAACCTCCTATCTCTGGCCTTCAGGGTCCCGCTCTTCACTTATGCAACTCAGCAGAGTCCTGAGGCTTGGCTCAAGCCTAAGAGCTGTGTGGTCGGCTCTGGGTGGTCCCTCTTGCTGTCTCCAGTAAAATCTCTTTGAACTCCTTGAAATCTATTGAGACTGAGTAAGAGTAGGAGACCACTGGCGGGAGGAGGTCAGTCTCCCATTTGCAGGATGGTTACCTTCTATCTACTCTTATTCCATCTACCTTTGAATTTACTCTTATAATAAGACTCTATTTTAACAGCCTTTTATCTCTGGCTGGGGGTGATATCCAATACCCATCATTATGGAGCCAAGGATGGTGCAGGAGCAGCAAAACTGAAAAAAAAAAAAATCAACAAACCATAATTTGGAAAATCAGAGACTCTACATCAATCACCTGGAACCAGGCCAGCCTAATTTCTCCTCATCCTAAAGCTCAGGGAAATTTGAGGAAGAGGGGCGGGTAAGACTGTAAGAGCTTAAAGATGGGGAGGAGCAACGATATGCAAGATACTCCATACAAGTTAGGGCCGAAGTAATCATAATAGGACTTTGCATGACCTGCGCAATGCAAACATATCATTGAACCCCCAAAGTCTAACATGGATCACAGGCACTAGGATTCTTAGAGACAAGGGATTAACAGCCACAATAGTGTTACCTATACTAAAGGGGAACACAAGAAAGAGCTCTAGGCAATGCTACTGAGTCCTTACACCTCATCAGAGAGGAGGACCCAGAGGGAAGTTTGACAGACACACTAAAGGATGCTCCAGGAATGGGGCGGGCGGGGGGGGGGGCACTGAGAGAAAGGGAGGGGGGAAAAGAAAGGGAAAAAGGGGGAAGGAGCATGGGGATCCAGGGAGGGGTAGAGGGAAGGAGGGGAATGGGGTACTTATCAACTTTGTATGAGTGGAAGAATTTAAAATAAAAAGAAATCTATTGAGACCACTTCATCTCTTTCTTAGCTATTCTGTAACCTACTTGTATACAGACCTATCTTGATCTATCTATTTATCTGTCTGTCTGTCTTTTTCTTTTTGTCTTTTTCCTGTTTTCTTTCTCTCTCTTTCTCTCTACCTTTCTTTATCTCTGCCTTTCTTCTTTCTCTTTTTCTTTCTTTCTTTCTTTCTTTCTTTCTTTCTTTCTTTCTTTCTTTCTTTCTTTCTTTCTTTCTCTCTCTCTCTCTCTTTCTTTCTCTCTTTCTCTCTCTTTCTTTCTTTCTTTCTTTCTCTCTCTCTCTTTCTTTCTTTCTTTCTCTCTTTCTTTCTTCCTCTCTCTCTCTTTCTCTCTCTTATCATCTACATTCCTACCTGTTTATTGTGTGGTGTATAATGTGTGATCTGAGAGTCAATACTGGAATAAAAGAAACTGAATTTTTCAACGCATAGCAAGAGGAAATTGTAAACAGCAGAACTGATGTAGCTTGTGAAGTGATTGTTATTCAATAATTTCTACATTGTGGAAAGACATCAATGTGTCATGTTTCTAACATAGCATGCTAATAGCATAGGACACAGTGATTTACCCTTCCCAAACCTCATTTGAAGTAGCAGAATAAAGGGAACCAAATCCTTGTAGAAAAATTCTCTGTGGGAGTTGGAGGTCAAGTAGAAGGGGAAAAAGGCTCATTTATGATTAACTTCCACTAACTACTCTTGAGAGGCAAAACAACCAGAGTTTCTCTCAGGGGATTTGCTTAACCCCTTGACAACTTTTGCAAAAGCTCATTAGCACATTCCTAAGAGATTATTGTCCCTCCCAACCTTTTCTCTCTTCCCCACTAAATCAGGAAATAAAATGTCCTATGACAATAACCCAGAAATATCAGAAGAGAGAGGTTGTAGGAAAAGATTGTCTTCAATTAGAATTTCAGGAAAGGCAGTGAAGAGGAGAATCTAGTGTATTTCTTGCCTGCTGTTCGTGCATGTTTGTAACCCACAAGGCTGGAGGGGCTGTGGAAGTCACTCCAGTTCACGTGTTCCTGTTTTATAGGAAAGAGAGAATCCATTCCTTGCTGGAAGAGGAACATGTGGGACAGGAGTCTCATGAGGTTTAGTGGAGGCAAAATTCACATTACATCCCAGCTCTTTAAATACCACTTGGTTGATTCACTTCCTAAATGATTTATAAAGAAGCTAATTTTGTTGTTGTCGCTGTTGCCTTAGCTACAAGCTGTGCTTTCTTTCTTGGAACTCAGATAGGGTTCACAGGCAGAAGCTTAATGGGGGGATCCAGATGGATTCTCAGTAGCTCAGGGCCTGTGGGTTCTCTCTGCTGTCATTCCATGGGGCTGTTTTCCATGCACTGGTTGCTGTGCTGACACCTGGCTTCGAGATTTGACCATAATCAACAATAAAAAGTTCACTTACTATTTCATGAGGAAAGTTTTCTACAGTATGCTACACAGAACGGTACTTTCTTGAGATGTTTTAGGTTTTTCTACAGAAGTATTCTTTGGCCATTGAAATTTGAAAAAAATATTATGTGTGTGCATGTATACATGCATGCATGTGTACCTATTTGTGCATTACAACTGGTGTCTTCTGTTTCAGGGAAAGTTAACGGCCTCAGGAGAGGCTGAAGTATGTTAGATGCCTTTCTCTCCTTCACCAGTAAGAGTGACATTATGCAATTGCTCTGAATGATATGCTCAGTCTCTCAGGGCTCTGGAGCTGGAACTCTGTGGCTGTTAGTGCTGTAAGACCCGTTGTTGGATTCGTCTCTCGAAGCTTTGGTCGTCCGAGAAACCTAATTGTAAGGTGAACGTAGCGCTTCCTCCTTCTTGGGCAGACTTGTCTTCTCTCTTTTACTCTAGGAAGTTCTGGAATGCGCTTCTTGAGCTCAGGAGCTTTATTTACGGGACCCTTTAACCTGGGTTCATCTTTCCTCGCCTTTCACCTAGTGTTGACTTAGGTGGAGATGTGGGGACTGGAGAAAACATGCCAAAGAGCTAGTTCAGTCTTCTGATTGTGAGAATTAAAGCAAATGCTGATTTGCGAAGCAGTGTGATGGTGTGAATGTGCCCCAGGTTTCATAGGCTGAAATGTGGAGCCACCGGAAGTTGATTGGGTCATGACAGGTAATGGTCATCTCCAGGGTGACTTCTTAAAATCAGGCTCCCTTTCCATCTTGTGACAACATGCCCTTGGCCATATTCTAACCCACAGAGATGTCTACCAGGTGTTGAGCACGGGCTGAACCTCACTCTTGCATTCCCAATCTCTAAAGTCATGAACCAAACAAGCCTGTATTCTTTACCAACGAACCAGTTTCAGGCATATTGTTTTAAGAATTGGAAATTAACTGCTGCAGTTTGTGGGCACATTGCCAAAAAATTCATGATTGACCATGTTAGGGGAACGAAGGGTTTTGTTCTTGCTTATGGCTCTTCTTTGCAGTTCAGAGTCTGGCTTGTCAGGAGAGTTTATACCAATGTCAGGAGCACAGGAAACTGGTTACTGAAAGAGTGTTGCTGAAAGAGAAATAAAACTCCTCCACCAGCCAGACTATAAGTCTGCCAAAATATGACAAACTTCTGAACCTGCCCTTTCCTTCTTATCTACCTGCTCAGGAAATGGTCCTACCTACCACAGGAGAGTCTTCCACCACCAATTAGATAATCTTCCAAAGATTTGCTCAAGGCTTACCTTAACTACCATTTATTCACAAATGTGCCCAGAGCTCCCCCTTCAGTTGTCAAGTTGACACTGATACATCTAATTAGCACCCTTGACAACTTAATACACAAGCATATTACTTTTAAGCTGTAATCTTTCAATTCTTATCTCCTTAGATGTTACATTTATTTTATGATAGAAAATGCATCCAATTTAATCTTTAAAGTTCTCAATGTCCAAGATTAAAAGTTCTTATAGTCCAGTTTTAAAATATTCATAGCCATTAGTAATTCAGTTTCAATATTACAAGAGTCCAAAGTCTGTTTTTAAAAAGTCAAAAATCTCTTAATTATAAGGTACTTCAAAATAAAAACAAGTTAAATACTTCAGCACAGAATAAACACTAAGGAAGCGGAACATATCAAATCAAAATTAAGAACAACATCAAGTCAAAATTAAGACTAAAGTCTGGCAAGGTAAATACCTGTAATAGTTACTCTTGTGTATTGCTATGAGAGAACATTTGAAGTCAAGCAACTTGAGGGAGAAAAGTAGATTTATTTAGCTTATGATTCCAGAGGGGAGATACAATCTTTCATGGCAGAGGTGGTATGGCTTGGCTGGCCAAAGCTGGAGACAGGCTAGGTCACTCCCATCTGTGAGGCTGAGAGCTGCAAGACTTCTGCTCCAAAAGGCAGACTTCTCCTGGAAGTAGGGTGGGACTAATCCACCTCAAGGCCCACGCCTGTGACTGCCTTCTTCCAGCAAGGCTCCACCTCTCAAGGTGTCATGACTTTCCCAAACACATGAAACTATGAGGGACATATTTCAAACCATGACAATACTACATTCTATAGTTGAATGCACACTATCTGTTGTGTTTCATGGGTCAAGTTGGCTCCGGACACTGGACAATTCCATCATTCCAGCTTTACAGTTCATAGTTGCACAAGCAACTTTTCTTTGGACTAGGTGTAATCACAGCATTCTCAGCATACATCCAATGATTTTGGTATCACCAACATCTTGGGTTTTTTTTTTTTTTTTTTTTTTACTAAGAATGTAAGTTTTACTTTCCTTTGCTGGAACTCCAGACCTGCCACACAGAGAAAGGCCTCAGTTGCTCTTATGAATTCCCTTAGACTTTCATACGACCAGTACCACCTGATTGATGTTGTCAAATTCTGAAGTGAGGTTGAGCTGTAGGTTGGCCCACTTGAATTACAGATTATCCACTTCTTTGTGCCGACACTGAAAAAGCCCTTGCTAGGAAGCCAAAAATTTTGAAGGGCAATAAACTGCTTCAGTTTAGGCTTTCTTTTCTTGAGGAAACCTGTACTTTGACAACATTACATCTCTACGGGGTGATATTCCCATTGTTTCTAGAGAAAAGTACTAGGTTTTTTTTCAATGACTACAACTGCTCCATTATCCAAAACTTCAGGGGTGCCAACACAGCTATCCCCTATCAGGCAAACAAGTCCCTCGTCTTTAAGTTCAACTCTGCCAAGTTCCTTACTCCCTTTATTACAAGCCAGGCATAAACAATTCATAACACTTTCAGCATTACTCTATTCCCACTGTCCCAGTAAGTTTTGATCAATTGTTCTTATAACCCACAGTCTCAAAAATCTTCAAACACTTCCACATTTATCCAACAAAATGGTTCAAAAGCTACAAAGGCCACATAGCCACATTTATCAGCAAGACCCCACTCCTGGTACCAAATTCTATTGCGATTTGTCTGCACATTGCTGATAAATGCATGAGCAAATATCTTAGGGGAACGAGAAAGTTTTAATTCTTGTGTATAATTCTCCATTATAGTCCATAGTCTGGTTTGCCAAGAGAGTTCATTCCATCCCCAGGTACCAAGAGAACTGGCCACACTATATCCATAGGTATTGCTGAGGAAGGATCAAACCTTCTTATCAACCAGACTGCAAGTTGGACAAAGTATGATGAAATAGGCTAAGCTACTGAACCAGTCCTCTACTTCTTATCTACCTGCCCAAGGGAATGTCCATCTACATCCTACTGATTTGTGTAGAGCTTTACACAAATACCAATTCTTCACAAGTGTGCTTAGGCCTCATTTGTGGAGCTGACACCTATATCTAACTTCCACCCTGGCTAAGACAAAGATTTCTACATAGGACATTGGATCCTACGCTTGAGACAATAGATGAAGTTTTTCTAAAATGGTTTATTTGCATGTCTTGTTGGTTAATCTTCCTTTGTAGTAAACAGTGTGGGATTTCAGACTCTGGAATCTTTCTGTTTCTCTTTGGGTCTCTGCCTCTTGCTTTCTCTAAGTCACAAAAATGGTTTTAAGTGTTCAGACAATTAAAACTGAATGACTTGTACATCTGATAGCAAGGACTCCTGCAAACATTCTAGAAAGGTCTGGGTTGATTCCTCTTTCCAGGGGTTAATCCTACATCCTGGCAAAAACATCAATTGTTCTTTATCAGGAACAAATATGATTCTAAATAAATAAGTACCAATCTTTTCAAATGATCTCATGGTTTGATCTGAATGTGGTCCAAGCTGTTACCTCCCAAGAGACTTTGATGAAATTCAAGTGAAGACACATTTCCTGCTCTGCTTCCCTCTGGGCAAATTCCGTGCCATGCTGAGCACAAGAGGTCTGTCAGAGTGGTTTCCAAGTTCAACCAGAAGATGGCACACTCAGAAAACCATTTCTGCATCTCAGTAAAACAAGAAGTTCCCTGCTTCCTACACTGAGGTCAAAGATCTGAAACGGAACTGGATGAAAACCAAGTATTGTAAAAGAGCAGAATTCATATCCTGAAGATTCTTTGCAGTCCTTGGGGTTATTTCTTTGGAAGGATTTTTTTTTTTCAGGGGTGGGGGTGGGGATGAAATCAACAACAGGCTAAAGGAAATCTCCTATGTATATTCTGGGAATTTTAGAAACAAGCTCTCATGTCCTTTCAGGGAAAGATACAAAAACAAAGCACTTTTATGCTGCTGTTAATAACAAGATGTGGTAGAAATTGGAAGGAGGGACTTTTCTTTCCCTTCTAGAAAGAACCAGCTTCATGAAGGCCGTTCTGTGACCGTTTCTTGCTGCCCTGGAGAAATAGAAACTTCCTGACTTTTATAACCCAACCAGTTTACCCCCTCCCCCTCTGTTTTTTTTTTTTCATTCTTATGGAATTTAAGAGCTGGACAGGACTTTGAGAACATTCGGTTCAAACTTTCTCCCAGCTCGGAGGTTGATCTCATTATCTTCGCGACCACAGTGGAAATGCCATCTGCCTGCAAGCCTTGCCCTTGCTCTACATTCTAAGACGACCTCAGGCCCACAGAGCCGCTTGCCACTTCAGTGTGCTGCCTCTTGGGTACTTTGTGGGATCGTCTTTTTCTGTCGAGTGTAGATGCTCATCTAGACAGGATGTTTCATGGGTCGGGAAATGGGCAAACCGATTACATCCTTCACCTTACTGAATCGTGCCATCCGCACTGGGCCAGGTACTACGACCCGCCATGTATAGAGGAAAGATGCTCAGAAAGATGAACTCACTTGCTCCAGGAAGCCTGGCTCACAAGCAGTGGTGGTGCTGGAGGCAGAAGGTGGCTAGCCATGAATCAGTTCTGTCTGACCAGAGTTCATGTCTTGAACTTTGATATCATTGAGTCTCGGTGTGCGAGTGTTTCAACGGGATTAAACTATCACTGTGCCTCGACTTTTCCAGTTGAACCTTGTCTGGTGCGTCGAACTCACAGGATACCGAGATCGCGCTTGTGTTTTTCAGCCCATCACAATACCCTTCTAAATAGTTTGGTGTTATGATCATGTCCTGACACCGAGTCTATCTTCTTAACGTTTTCTAATTGCCTTGTGAAAGATATGGCTGTCAAACAGCTGTCCCGTGACCCTATGTAAATCACTTACTCCCCTTGGGATTTTGTTTCCTTCTTGGTAGGTCTCACGATTCCTGTCACAATCCTTAGAAACTTGTGATAACTCACTGGAAATCTGCAGTCCCTATGAGACTTGGTGAGGGCTAGAAATGTTCTGTTTACCATTGACTCCCCAAAGCTAGGTTCAGTTCTCAGCGTGGTGCATCTCTTCAGTAGATAAAATATTGAGTCTTCAGGATGTTTACTCTGTTTGAAGTAGTGCATATGAATTCCAAGGGCTGGGGATATGGCTCGATGCTAGAACTCTTGATTAGCATGCACAAAACCTTGGGTTCAGTCCACTGAGCTGAAAAAAAAAACAAAACTAAACTAAAAGATGCTTCAACTTATGATTCCAGCGAATGCTTTTCCTCTATTCCAGATGTGTTTTGCTCCTTGATCTTGGTTCTGGAAACTTTCTCGATTGTTCTCTCTCCTTGGGTCACTCACGTGTGTTTGTCTGCTCCTATACTCTTATTACAGCACAAAATGGATAGCCGTGTTTCCATTTGCATTGCTAGATGCATAACCCATATGTTTACTTTTTACTTGTTTGCTAGAAAAATCACATTGGTAGAGTAGACAGGCCTGTGTCAAAGACAGGGAGATATTGACATGTTTTAAACTGCATCTACTCATGAAACAGGCTAAAGGAATCTTGGATTAGAGTGATTTCATTATACCAGAAAATGTTAATTGTGTGGTTGAAAATGATCTGCTCCTAGTGTGAGGGCATTTTAGGGTAAAAGGAGCCTAAAAACAGCAAACACTTCAAGAGAAAGTGATATTGGTGATGATGCGTATTTCTTTTTCCCATGAGAAGTCAATTTCATATTACTTTCTAATGATTCTTACAAATGTATTCCATGAAACTTTATCTCATCAGGGTCTCTAGAGAAGACTTATCTAGTATGTACCCCTGTAGGAGATAAATAAAGTGCATTAAAAAATATGCTGTTTTAACTTTGGTTTAACCCATCCAAATTATACTTGACTTTAGAATCTTTTATTATGGGACACTCACTTGTGATGCTAGGAAATTTGGCACAGTATGAGTTTCCATAATCTAGCCACAGGGACTTCATGGAAACCTCAGTAGTCTCTTCTTTCTAGACATTCTTCTTCCTTTTAGACATATGTTATTTGCAAAAGTTTTCCAAAAAAATATGAGAAAAGCTAAAAGTCTCTTCCCTTCCTGTAACTTGAATCTGAGATGCAAAGATTAGATGAGACTTTGACAATAATTCATTGGGGTCAATGTTAAGCCCTGAACTTATGCCAAGGTTTTTCGTTGCTTTAGCCATCCAAAGCACATTTCAAGGAGTTCTTTCTTGGCCAAGGAAAAGAACTTTCCTTTAAGTTTGGCTGACATGGCCAACGCAGCTGTGTCTTTGGGGACAGCCCGCTGGGCACTGGGAAACATTCCTTCCATCCCAGACGTTGGCCTGCAATGCTGTCCAGAGGGAAAGGCGGTGTTATGACCACCCAAGTCTTAAGCCCATGGGGCCTTCTCTTTCGGATACTTCTGATGTTTTTAACTAATGCATGATGCTCAGAAGAAAAGCAGGATTCCCATTCCAGTCGATACCATTTTTGCTGTAGTGATGATTTCTGCTGCCTGCTACTTTTCCTGAGGGCTCTTTCCAAGCAGGGTCTCATAGTTCTTTCATCTGGTGTAGAAGAGGTGCCTGGAGTGGCATGATTTTGAAGACCAAGTACCCTCAGGGGAATCTCAGGTTCCCTGGTTTAACCCTTTCCTTCGTGTGTGCCCTTAAGGTCACATCGCAGAGTGTCTCTCTAAGTTCCAGTACCTGAACCTGATTCTACCACTGGCTGAAGAGAAAAGATCTTCTTTCCTCTTCCTCTGCTTTCCTTTTTTATTTTAATTTTTTTATTTATTCAATTGCGCATTTGTGTGTGTGTGTGTGTGTGCATGTGTGCATGTATGTGCGTGTGTGGGTGTGTAGAACCACGGGCGAATTCGGGAACCACCATGGACGCCTCCACCTCCTTCTTGTTTACTCTGCCCCGGGATTCACAGGCTCCGCCCTACCAGGACGGGAAACGCAGGCTATATATATATGTGGGGTCTAGAATCCGAACTCAGGACTTTCCGCCCGCAAGGCAGAGGCTGAACCCCTGAGCCATCTCTCCAGCCTCTCTTCCTCTGCTTTCTTCTCCTCTATTTTCTATTCTTCCTCCTCCTCCTTTCTTTTCTTTTTCCTTTTCCTTTTTCTGTATTAGGAATAGAATCCAGGACTTTATTCATGCTGGGCAAGCATTCTACCATTTTCTTTTTGATATTCACACCTTGCTGAGGCCTGGGTCTCCCAGTTTCTAAGCCATAGTTAGAAGCGCTCTGTCAGCTTCCCCACTGGGCTAGGCATGACCTCATAGTTACTGCCCCTCAATGCAGATTATTCTGTAGGGATCTTCAATACCTAGCTTCTGTGTAGCAGGCAATCTGGTCCAGGACTCTTCCCTAATCCATGACAACCATAATAATCACTATTGCTTGCATTTACCTCCTAAAGATTCCATGACCTTCATCAATGGGGGACCAGATACACCCATGGGGCTGTGGGTGGCAATCCATATTAAAACCAACGCAAAGGGTTTATGCACTGCTTTTGCACCATCATGAAGTCAGGGAATCACAGCCCAATGGTAAGTCAATCATCTGCAGTGAGTGTAACAGAACATGTAATTCATGGTTCCAGATAAACTCTCAGGAAATAATAACAGAAGAGAAGAGGCACACAAAAGGAGAGTTTCTGTCCCGTGGCGATTCCATGGCTCAGTGGAAATGGGTCTATCATCAAGAGCAAGTATCGACTTCATGGTTTGACTGTGAAATGTCTCCTAGAGGTTCATGCGTTTGAACATTGACCCCTAGCTGATGGCTTGATAAGATTGGGGAGCCTTTAGGAGGTGGAACCGTGCTGGAGGAAGTATGGCACTGGGAGTTTGATAACCTAGCCCCACTTCCTCTCTCTCTCTCTCTCTCTCTCTCTGATGGCGGATACGGTATGATCTAGCCTGCTTCTGTTGCCTTAACTCCTTTGAGTGCTGTTAATGTTTCCTGCTTTGATGGACTCTATCTCCTCTGAAACCATAAAATGAAATAATAAATATTTTTGCCCTTGCGTTGCTTGCATCTAAGTATTTAATCACAGCAATGGAAGAATAATTAGAACAATAATCCTTTTTCTAGAGCCAGGTTGTTCAACAGTGATGAGGTATCTTTTTCTGAGGTACATCAGAGTCTCATTGTAGCTGAGAAGACCTTGAAGTTCTGGTCCTTTTGCCTCTACAATAGAGCTGAGTACTGGGATGCTAGATGTGTCCTGCTACACTCAGTTTATGCAATGCCGGGCTTGAATCCAGGGATTCATGCCTATTAGGTAAACTACCTGCCAACTGAGTTCCAACCCCAGTACCACCAGTTACATTCTTGACATTTGGAAACTGATGATTTGTTTGGTTCTGGGAAATAGTCTTGTTGAGCAGCGTCACTCGCGTATACCAGATGTCAATAGTACCACCCATGCAGTTCTCGGCTTGTGACAATCAAAACTATTTCCAGACGTTGCCAAATGTTCCTGGGAGGTAAAACCCCTCCCAGCTGGAGGCCAGCCCATGACAGAAGCAGATCGCTGAAACACAGGCCGCTGGAGTGTATTCTGGTTCATTCAGCTGGCCATCTGCTCCTAAGTCAAACACTCCTTTTCTCTCTGCCACAATACCCCGACCCACCTTATTGTACGTCAGCGTGAGAACTACTTGTGCTGCTAAGAAAAGTAAACATTGTACTAGGGAGATGGCTCAGGGACCAAAGCCTTTGCCTGGCAAGCAAAAGGACCCAAGTTCATATCCACAGATCCTACCTAAGCATGCCAGATGGAAATGGTGGTAGCCTGCATTCTGGACCCTGGGTCTGGGAAACCTGAGCACAAGCAATGAAGAGGCACAGCAATCCAGGATGATTCCCATTGTTACCCTTAGACCTCCCCAGACATACATGCTCAAGTCTTAAGTATACCCCTGCCCCCCCCCACATAGACACAGAGTGAATACTGCCATAGCAGTAATGATAAAAATAAACCTTGACTAAGAATTACTAAACTATTTGGCATTGTGAATGAGAGCTGGAATTTGGATGCAGTCATTTATGGAACACTACATTTAAGCTTCTTTATATTTAAATCTTTATTTTTGAGTTGGCATGGGGATGGTTATAAAACTTCAAGGCAAACTCTAATTCCCAGTGATGAACTGTTGTCAGCAAGACTCTACTTCTTAAAGGTTCCATAGCCTCCCCCAAATAGTATTGTCAACCACCGACTGAGTATTAGAACACATGAGGATATGAGGGACAATTCTCTCTCTTTCTCTCCTTCATTTATTCACTATATTTGCTATGTCATTTACACACACACACACACCATTATATTTTGTATTCTTCCTTTCTTTTCCTTGTTTGTTTTTGCAATACTGAGGATTGAACCTAGGATCTTATGCATGTAAGGCAACTCTCTACTGCTCAGCTACAGCCCCAGACTCATGAATCCCTTTTCTGCTTTCATGACTTAAACACACACACACACACACACACACACACACACACACACACACACACACACGTATACATACACACTTTAAAATCTATATTCCATATACAAGAACTTTTATCTGGTATCTGGGTAGGTCTAGCTTTGTAGAAAGCGTCTGACTGTTCTTTCTCTTTCCAGTTTTTATGAGGCAGTTTGAGGAGCACTGGTACTAGCTCTTTCCAAAATCTCATCAGAAGTTGGTAGGGGACCTATCTGGTCCTGAGTTTTTCTTGTTTGGTAGACTTTTTATTCTGCTTCAATCTCCTTGCTTGCTGAAGACTTGTTTAAGTTGCTTATATCTTCTTGATTTAATTTTGGCATATATGCCTATAAATTGTTGTATTTCGTATAACTGCTCTAGTTTTTAGGACTATGTTTTCAAAATATTCCTTGCTGAACCTTGGTTTGGCAATGGAGTTTAGCTTACGGAGATCTTGTATCATGGTTAGGCACAGGTGTCAACTTGAGGGTTTGAGCTCTGGGCACATTTGTAGAGAATTAATGGTTGAGTTAAGCTCAGAGCAAACCTGCAGGAGATTGTCTAGCTGATTGGGAAGGTCCAGACTGGGAACTGTAACGGGACTGTCATAAGGAAATAAACCCCTTGCTCCCTTAAGCCGTTTGATGGTGATTTCTCTGCAACCATGCAGATGAACTGCAACATCTTGCAACCTTGGCTCTTGAGACTGATGATGCATGATGTGGTGGTGGAAACAGTTCACCGCCAGTGTCTGAGACCACAGCAGACTCTCTGGGGATGCTCTCTCTTCTGTCCTGAGTGCCAGTCACTTAAAAATATGAGACTTAACAGAGCTGCTTTTTCTGCAAAGGGGATACGGAGGTTAAAATAAAGTCATTAAGAACTGTTATCACTCACCGGTAGACAAGCTCTTTTTATTATGATTATTTTTGTTCTTAACAAAAGTCGGACCTCTTCAAGTTGATGGGAGTGTTTTTTTTTTTTTAGAAGCATCTCACCCCTCTTAGATTTGATTACTTAGCCAAAGATTTCACCAGGATCAGTATTTGATGCAAAGCCCAGTTCTCTCTCTCTGACCAAAAAATATTGCATTGGAAAGTAGTTAGGATGTGAGGGCTTCTTGACTATGGCTGACCCTCATCCTTTGAATAGTTAAGGAGTTATATATTCCCCTGAGCCACTGTGCTTCATATGAAACAAGTGTGGATTGTACCCGGCCGTGCCTACATGCTGGAGTGACATGTCAGATCACCCCTTAGGGTGACAGGAGATAGGTTTCCATTAAGTGAAAGCTGCCCATTTGTAGCCAAGTGCCAGTTCTAAGGATTTAACCATCTGGGAGAAGGGGTTACTTATTCCTTTGGTACGCACAAAGCCCATTGTATGTGTGTGTGTTTGTATGTATGTATGCATGCATTTATGTGTGTTTATATGTGTACATGTGTACATATGCGTGTATATGTATATGTATTTATGTGTGTGTATGTGAGAGTATATGTGTATGTATGTGTGTATATGTATGTGTATATGTGTATATGTGTTTTCATATATGTGCATGCATGTGTGTGTATGATTGTGTGTGTATACATGTGTATGTGTATATATGTGTGTGTATGCATATGTATGTATGTGTATGTGTGTATGTATGTATGGCATGCGCCAATCTCCAGTAATATTGTGGGGACTTCAATACACACATACAACTTAGTGTCCAAGGCACCAATGACCTGTGCTCTGACCATTCTGCAATAGCAGTGGATTTTATTACTGAATTGAAGGAACACAACACGATGAGAAGCCAGGGAGCTTTTCTCTTTCTCCCTCCCCCCTTCTGCTTCCCTCTCTCTCTGACTCTTCCCTCCTTCCTTCCCTTTCTTCCTTCTTCATTATCTTTCTCCCTTCCCTCTTTTTTCTTTCTTTCCTCTCTCTCTCCCTTTTACCTCCCCCCTCTGTTACCCGTCTTTCCTTCCCTCCCTCCCTCCCTCCCTCCCTCCCTCCCTCCCTCCCTCCCTCCCTCCCTCCGTCCCTCTGACAGGGTATTATGTAGCCCGGGCTACATAAAGTTCTGACGCTCCTGCCTCCACCTCTTGAGCGCTGGGATTACAAATGTGCACCATGGTTCCCATCGCTTCTGTGGTGCTGGGGACTGAACTCCGGGTGTGTGCATGCTAGGCAAGCACTCTAGAACCCGAGCTACAGCCCTGGCCTCATCTTTTCTCCTCGCAGAAACCAGAGGGAGCCTCGTATCACCCCAAGACCTTGTCTCAGCTCTGGAAGTGTTTTCTCCCCACTCTGCTCTGTTCCCTTGTTTGTTCGTTACAAGCAGCTTAAGCACAGTAAACTGCGTTTCTGGTCCTGGTAGGGCGGAGCCTGTAAATCCCCGGGCAGAGTAAACAAGGAGGAGATGGAGGTGGTCCATGGTGGTTCCCGAATTCGTCCGTGATTCTCTACATACACACACACACAGACACATACACACACACACACACACACACACACACACACACACACACACACGAATAAATTAAAAAATTAAAAAAAAAATAAGATGGATGTTTGTCTCCCCCACAATGCATTTAATAAAGAAACAAACATGTCTTGAACCTGCTGCACACTGCTTTGGAAGCAGGATTCTTATTTTAGCTAACAGATTCTGTAGCTGGCGGAGGGAGCCTTCTCTCTGCCTAACACACATCTCTCCCGGGGATACGTGCAGTTCCAAAGTCCAAGTCATTTCCAGCCTGTTTGAAAATCCTGCTCTTTTCTGATCTTTCATCTTGACTACCATTGATTTCTTTTTGTGTTTTTGAGGCAGGGGTCTCATGAAGACATCCACATTCGCCCGTGTGAGCTCTTAGCAGCAGAAGCACCTCTTCTAAGGTCTTGCCTTTCCTAAGGAGGGACAATTGGGGAACAAATAGGCAGAGGTAGCACTTCACCACTCCAACGACAAGCAGCCAAGAGCTTGATTCAATCCTGTACTTGGTGTCAAGCATGTGAAAGCTTATTAAGGAAAAGCATCAATGTCCAGGAACACTTGTGTTGAAACGTGGGGAAGGCGACAGGGGACAAAAGGCTGGGAAGGGTCCTATTGTTAACTCAGAGTGCCAATATATGGTGTCATGTCAAGGGTCTGGTGGGTCAAGACGGGGGCAGCCTCATTAGGGCTTGCTTAGAAATTTTTCAGTTTTTTAAAAAGTCCTTTGTTCTGGGAATGTTTTTATTGTTAGACAATTCTGGAGCATTGATCACCTCAATCCTAAAGTCATCTCTCTTTAGATTTATCACCCCAAGTCTGGCAGGTACCAGAGACATCAGCCTGGAACATTACACCCTGAAGAGTAATTAAGAGAGGAAAGGAAATAAGTTTTGGTTATTTCTCACTAAAGTCTAAAAAAATTAATAGCTACAGGAAATCAGCAATTGATATTAAACATTGCATCCACTTAAAATGTCAGGAGTGGGAAGACTGTCCAAATACTACATTCTAAGTTCAACAGAGAGAGCCTGGTGGCCAGATAAAAAGAGATTGTAGATTCTTGGCCAGGGAGTTTCTTGAATTGTTCTTCATGTTATAAGGGAGGCGCTTCATTTGCTTTTATTAATGAATAATTCTAGAACTCAAAGGAGACACTGAGCATCGTGCTTTAGCATTTTTTTCCCATTTCCATTTGCTTATTTATATGGAATGCATGTGTGTGTTTGCGTGTGTGTGTGTGTGTGTGTGTGTGTGTGTGTGTGTGTGTATGAGGAGATCTAAAGTTGATATCAGTATCATCCTTGGTTGCTCTTCCAACTTATTGTTTTCCAGGTTAGGTTGCTAAATCCAGAATTTACCTTAGGTCTAGCCTAGCTGCTAACTTGTTGTGGGGATTCTCAGTCTCTACCTTCCAGGGATGAAATTATAGGCAATCTGTCATGACTACTTGACCTTTTTTCTTCTTTTTTTTTTTTTGGGTGGGAACTGGGAATCTGAGCAATGGTTCTTTGCCTGTGGTGCAAGTTCTTAACTGCTAAGCCGTCTCTCTATCCCTCATGCTTTGGCATTTTGTCATTAGTCATCATAATTGTAATCTGCCATCAGTAGCTTCACATTCTAAGAGCTGTGGTCATGACCCAAGTTCTCTGAACATTGTCTTTGATACATTTTGCTTTTTTTCAAATTCTTCCTCACATATATCATCATTTGCTTCATTAATGCTAATATTAGGTTCTAAGATGTAATTCAAAATCAGCTTTAACATTCCAGGTGAAATGGAGAAACATTTATTCCAGCGTTTTCTGCAATTAAAGATTCAGGGTGGTAACTTTGACCTCTGTTAGGTTTTATGAAGAAGAAATCCAAAGAATGGTATCAAATTTCAGAATAAAAGATCGAATGTAATGTTTTATCTTCAGGGAATTTAAGAACAAAGAAAAGCAAATGAGTAATTCCAAATACAATGTGGGTCTTTATGGATTCTGGCTGTTAAAAGAGTATAGAGGTCCTTTTTTGTTAAAAATAAGCGAGGAGGAGCTGGAGAGACAGCTTAACAAGTAAGTGCTTGCTGCGCAAACATGGGAGCTGAGTTCTATTCCTCAATATTGGTACAACTAGGTAAAGACTGGGTAAGGCAGTATGTGCTGTGACTCTAGCACTGCGAATGGAGACAGACAGGTTCACTGGTCAGGCAGCCCAGACAATCAGTTAGTTCCAAATTTAGCTACTTTCATCGCCAAGAAGAGATGCCCAAGATAGATCTCTCACCTGCACATGCAGGTAAGCACATCTACACACACATGGATACATTCATACTTACATGCACACCTACCCATACACACGAGTGTTCACACACATGCCCACGTGGATACCCATGCACAGATATATGTGCATACACATGCACGCATTCATCAGCTAACATCCCTATTTTCTGTTTCCAGTCATTTGGATCCACCGGAAGGCTGGACCCTATCCCACAATCTGACAGGTTTCTTGATGGACGGATGAGGTTCAAATGCTGAAAGCTTTCAGTACCACACTCCAAACGGAAGGCTCTAACATGTGGTGGAAAAAAGCCAGAAAGTAAGCTTCTTTGTGTTGCGCAGCAAAATCTTGAATAAGCCCATTTTTAAGCCACTTGTTGTGGAGTGGAATTAGTCGGGGTCAAGAAGCCAGAGTGCCTTCCGGGATGGTTGAATGACAAGTCTCAGGACTGTGCAAGCCAGGTTGTCATCCAGCCAGGAAGGAATACACAGGCCATTATTTGAAATCTTTAGAGTTGGAATTTGTCCCCAGAAAATGCACACATGATAAAATAATACAGTCAACTGAGCATCTAAAAAAAAAAAAAAAGCCACTGATCATAGCTTTCACCACCACTGTGGACAATCCGTTTAATGCCGGAGTCCACTGACATAAAAGCTGCCAATATTTTCACTCAAGCTTGTGCACAATGAATTTTGATCAGGGAAAAAACCTTATCCTGTATCATCATTTTAATTATCTCCTTTGTTCTGCGATGTGACTAAAGAGAGCATAAATCCTAAAGGATGACGGAAGAGGGAGCGCTTGTAACTTTGAAACTTCTACCCTTTATATAACAGAACTTTTTTTGTTTTTAAAAACATCTGGTACACAGAGCACCAGATGTTCTTGCCATGAGTTTCAAGCATAGAAAGTCCTCCAAGGCTCCAAGCTCAAGTTCTTTCCAGAACATTCTGCCCCCACTCTTTCTCTCTTCATATTATTTACACAGAACAATCCATCATTATTTCTACCACCATGCAAATCAGAAATCTGTATAATCCCTCCAGTTTATGGAGAAAACCAAAAACTGAAAAACAGAAACTCAAGCAAAAAATAAAAAGATGGTAGAAATAAGACAAAAGCTTGGTAAATCTACAAGTGCGGAAAAAGACGACCAGCAAAAATTCTGGAAAAAAACCAAGAAAAAGAAATATTTGCACATTGAGAAGATAGTTGGCCAGAAAGTAGCAAAACAACACAACAGAGCTAAACAATCCTTTCTTAATTCTCCAGCCTTTTGTGTATTTTCCCTCTGCGATGCAAAATGTGAGGCCCGATGGGTTTTGTTCTTTCCAACAAAGAAACTTGTTTTCATCTTAACAGATGTGAACGGACAGGAAGGAGAAGATGCAGAGAATCCACATTCCAGTTCATGTGTTTACACTGGTTGGTTGGGCGCACAGAGTTTCCAACAGGCTACAGACCTACAGACGCGATGGTCTCTTATTTTCAATCCAATCCAATTGCGAATGAGACAATAAGACTTAGTGTGGAGTGAGAGGGGTGAGAACAGATGTATGTCACCGAACTGTCTTATTTAGTTTGCTCACTATAATGATTAGTTTCTTCCTTGATGTTCTTCTCTTTAGTGGAGCATGAGCTAAAAGCAGTTTTCATAAACCTATATATATGTGTGTCTTCCAGAGCCTAGATATTTATCATTAACTTACACATCATAAGACTGTGGGCATCAGACGCCCAGGACCACAAAGGTACTTAGTTAGCATCACCATCGCATCACCATCACCATCACCATCACCATCTCCATCACCATCATCATCATCACTGATATCATTGCTTAAGAATCTCTTAGACCCTGGATGCCTTACCAGGACTAGTTCCTAGAGATAAAGAAAACCTCGCTTGTTCTGATAGCTTTCAAATGGAAACTGACCAGTTCAGAGATTGCCAGCCTACTATGGTCTCCCTTAAGCAGTTCAGGGTTAAGTATCAGATAACTTTAAGGACAATCACTGAAGTACCAGAAAATCAGTGATCATCAATCCCCTACATCCTGATGAAACTAGCCAGTCATAACCCCAATCATCATCATCACCCCTTTTCTTCCCATGTGTGATGGTTATTCTTAACTATTGCTCAGAGAGAGCATCCAAAGTCAAATAACTTAAGGGAGAAAGGGAGATTTATTCAATTTACAGTTCCAGAGGAGAGACCAGACTTTTACAGTGGTGATGACATGGGTGGTGGCTGAAGCTGTAAGCAGGCTAGTCACAGCAGACCTCCACATGGCTGGAGTATTCCTAGAGTGTCTCTCTCTCTCTCTCTCCCTTCTCTGGTTCCTTTCATTCTCCACTCCTGGGAGGTTCCAGTGTGATCTGTGGAGGTTTCAGTGGGATCTAGGGCTGATCTTTGCATTATCCAGATAATCTCTTCAGGTGGTCTCAGCTGATCTTAGTTAACGCCAGATGTGTCAAGTTGACACCCAGGATTAACTGTCACACCATGCAAATCACAAAAAAACCTCTTGCTTGGAATCCTTGCTCTTCCCCTCCCTCCACCTAGTTATCCCCTAAGCATTTCCTCGGTGATGTAGTGGCACCTTGCTTCTAATGGAATTTTTGAGTTTAAAAACTATCATTTCAATGACAGTTGTTTTCTGATTTGTTGCTTTTACCTACCTAAATAATAACACAAACTTTATGAGCAGTAGGTTGGACTGTTCAGTGCACATGAACACGAACTTGTTTAGAGTGGACTCATGAAGAGAAAGCTGCATTAAGATATGGACTACAAAATTTGGTGTAACACTCAAAGATAAATCTCTGTAATACCTACAGCAATTGCAAAGATTATAAGCAGGGAGGGAAGGGGAAGGAGGGCCCCACCTGAAACAAGGAAAGAGGGGATCATGCTGCAGCAGAGAAAATAGGCCACCATCAAAGACTGCAAGTAAGTAATGAGACATCTGGTTACGCTCACAGACTTTCCTTCCTGGTCACTTGCATCAGATGGGATATGATCTCACCAGACAAGGAGGGCATAAAGTCTGGCAGATAAAAGGTAACCATCCTGCAAATGGGAGACTGCCCCCCCCCCCCAGTCTCCTACTCTTATTCAATCTACCTTTGAATCTACTCTTATAATAAGACTGTATTTTAACAGCCTTTTATCTCTGACTGGTGATAAAAGGGGGTGATGTCCAATACCCATCAGGATGGAGCTAAGGGCAGTGCAGGAGCAGCAAAACTGAAAAAAAAATCAGCAAACCATAATTCAGAAAATCAGAAACTCTACATCAACCACCTGGAACCAGGCCAACCCAATCTCTCCTTATCCTAAAGCTCAGGGAAATTTGCGGAAGAGGGGGCGGTAAGAATGTAAGAGCCTAAAGATGGGGAGGAGTAATGATATGCAAGATACTCCATACAAGTTAGGGCCAAAGTAATCAAAATAGGACTTTGCATGACCTGCGCAATGACCAACATATCATTGAACCCCCAAAGTCTAGCATGGATCACAGGCACTAGGATCCTTAGAGGCAAGGGATTAACAGCCACAATAGTGTTCCTATACTAAAGGGGAACACAAAAAAGAGCTCTAGGCAATGCTACTGAATCTTTACACCTCATCAGAGAGGAGGACCCAGAGGGAAGTTTGATAGACACACTAAAGGATGCTCCAGGAATGGGGGGGGGGACTGGGAGAAGGGGAGGGAGGGAGGAAAGGAAGGGGAAAGGGAGAGGGGGGTCCAAGGAGGGGAGGAGGGAGGAAGGGGAATGGGCTACTTATCAACTTTGTGTGAGTGGAAAAAATATAAAATAAAATAAAATAAATTAAATTTGGTGTAAATAATTCTTACAAGAAGACAGAGATAGACATGCAGAAAAGCCATAGGAAGGAAGAGGCCACCGTTTGAGTGTTGCAGTTATAAGGCAAGGAACACCAAGGATTTATAAGCCAGGAAGACTCACCAAGGATGCGTCAGTTAAGTCTCAGTGTGAGCATGGCTCGGCTGAAGTCTTGGCTTGCTACGTCTAGTCTCAGTAACTGTGAGATAATAACTCACATAATTCAGATAATTTCTGCTGTCGACTCAAGGTACTTTGCTATGGCAGTCCTGGGAAACTGATTTATAATACGCCTTTAGGTTATTTAACCCTGTTCCAAGATGGTATGAAATGATTCTGGTAAAGAAGGTCATGGTGAGCACTGCAGGATCCGAAGCTCATGCATATTTAAACACGGCCATTTAAACATGGACTAATTCTCATTTTCTTACTACCACCTTATTTTACCTTTCTCAGTTAGGTGAACAAAGCCAATTTATTCTAATAAAGGATTAGGGAGAAAGGAACATACATGCACATACATGTGTGCATGTATACACACACACACTCATCCACAAGGAAATAGTAACATGTAATGCACTGAGGCATTAATACTTGCTAATTTATATTATTTTTATCAGCAACCTTATGAAAAATAAGTCCTCTATTGCAGGTCTGGAGAAGCTAACTAAGTAGGACCTGCGTCGACCTTTCTGCAGAGCCCTGGTAAGTGTGTGCTAGAGTATAGGATGGGGGTTAAATGCTGTCATAAGAGTTACTTGCACATAGCCTAGCCTTTGTATTTAGTAATGGACAATGTAAAACATGGATCGTATCTGAAAACAAAGGGACTCTGGAAATAAACTTGAACATGTAAAACTTGCTTGATTAGAGGATCAATCGAGTCACTTTATAAGTTAGTTGGAAGAGTGCAACTCTGCACTTCCAACCATTTGATACAAGTCCCTTTTCTCTGTGATGTGATGTTTTCCTTTTTCTAAAATTTATTTTTCCCCAATCATACAAGCTCAATAGGTACCCCCTCCTCTCCCTCCCTCCTCCCCTCCCCAATTCCCTTTGCACCCTCCCCTTCCTTTCACCCCCCTCCCTCCCCTTCTCCCAGTGACTCCCCTCTTCCTCCCTCCCATCTCCTAGATCATCTCCCTGTGTGAACACCCAACTTCCCTCTGAGTCCTCCACTCCAGTGAGGTGTAAGGACTCAGTGGCATAGCCCAGAGGGGCCCCCTCCTGTTATTACTTAGTATGGGAATACTACTATGATTATTAATCCTTTACCTCTAAGGATCCTACTGCCTGTGATCCATGTTAGACCCTGGGGGGTCGTTGACATGTCAGCTATTGTGCAGGTCATGCAAAGTCCCACTATGGTTACTGTGGCCCTAACTCGTGTAGACTATCTTGCATATCTTTGGTCCTCCCCATCTTTAGGCTCTTACAATCTTGCTGCCCCCTCTTCTGCAAGTTTCCCTGAGCTTTAGGATGGGGAGAGATTTGGCTGGTCTGGTTCCAGGTGATCAATGCAGGGGCTTTGGTATTCTGAACTATGGTTTGTTGTTGTTTTCAGTCTTTATGTTCCTGCACCACCCTCAGCTCCATCCTGATTGGTATTGGAGGTCACCTCCTAACAAAGATAAAAGGCTGTTTAAATGAAGATCTTACTATAAGAGTAGATTCAAAGGTAGATGGAATAGGAGTAGGAGACCGCAGTTGGGGAGGGGTCGGTGTTCCATTTTCAGGATGGTTACCATCTATTTGCCAGTCCCTGTACCCTCTCTGATTGGTGAGATCAAACCTCCTCAGTCTCAAGTGCCCAGGAAGGAAAGTGAGAGTGAGCTTCACCAGATGTCTTGCTACTTACTTGCAATACTCGATGGTGACTATTTTCTCTACTGAAGCATGATCTCCTCTTTCCTTATTTCTGGGGGGGGGGGGTCCTTCTTCCCCCTTATCTCCTGTCTATAATCTTTGTGATTACTGTGGGTATTATGGAGATTTATCTTGGAATATGTCATTAAGTGGGTTTGGTACTAGAATCCACCTATTAGGAAGTACATACGGTGTCTACTTTTCTGTGTCTGGGATACTTCACTCAATATTATTTTTTCTAATTCCATCTATTTCCCGGCAAATTTCATTAATTTATCTTTCTTGATAGCTGAGTTGTATTCCATTATATAAATGTACCACATTTTCCTTATCCACTTGTCAACCGTTGGGCATTTGGGTTGATTCCATGATTTTGCTATTGTAAATAAATAGTGCTGCTATGAACATGGTTGTGCTTGTGTCATTATAGTGAATTTTGGCGTTATGGGGGATTATTCCCAGAAGCGGTATAGTAGGGTCATATGGCATTTCAATCTTTAACTTTATAAAAAATCACCAGACTGATTGCCAAAGTGGTTGTATGAGCCTGCATTCCCACCAGCAATGTAGGAGAGTTCCCCTCTCTCCACATCCTCTCCAGCATTTGGTGTTTTTTGTATTGTGGATTTTTGCTATCCTGTCTGGGGTGAAATGATATCTCAGGGAAGTTTTGATTTGCATTTCCCTGATGGCTAAGGATGTGGAGCATTTTTTAAAGATTTTTGTTAGACATCTCAATTTAATCCCTGGAAAAGTTTCTTTTGAGTTTCCCAGGCCCATTTTTTAAAAATTTTTTTAACATTTTTTATTATTGCTGCTCATACAAACTTAATAGGTACATCGGTTCCCTCCCTCCCTCCTCTTCCCCCCAACCCCTCTGCTCACTCTCCCCTTACCCCTCCCTCCCCACCCCCCAGTGCCTCCCCTCCCCCAATTCCTGGAGAATCCTTTAATGTGCATGCCAAACTCTCCTCTGGGTCCTCCTCTCCAATGACGTACAAGGACCCAGCGGCATTTCCCTGAGCCCTTTCCTTTGTTCCCCTTAAGCATAGGAACACTATTTTGGCTGTCAATCCCTTGCCTCCAAGGATCTTGGTGCTTTTAGCAAATGCTAAACTTTTTGGGGCCAATAGTGTGTTGGACATTGCGCAGGGCATGCGAAGTCCAATTATGATTGCTTCGGCCCTAACTTGTGTGGAGTATCTTGCAAATCATTGCTCCTCCCATCCTTTTGCTCTTACACTCTTACCTGCCCCCTCTTCTGCAAATTTCCCTGAGCTTCCGGATGGGGAGAGATTAGTCTGGCCTAGTTCTAGGAGGTTGATATAGAGTCTCTGAAGTTCTGGATTATGGTTTGTTGATTTTCTTTTGCAGTTTTGTTGCTCCTGCAATGCCCTTCACTCCATCCTGATAGGTATTGGATGTCACCCCCTGACCAGAGATTAAAAAAAAGCTGTTAAACTAGAGTCTTGTTATAAGAGTATATTCAAAGGTAGATGTAATAAAAGTAGGAAACCACAGTGAGCGAGGGGTCAATCACTCATTTGCAAAATGGTTACTTATTATCTGCCAGACTATATGCCCTTCCCTTCTGGTGAGATTACACCCCCTCAGTTGTAAATGATCAGGATCGAAAAGTCTGTGAACTTAACCAGATGTCTCATTGCTTACTTGCAGTCCTTGATGGAGGCCTATTTTCTCTGCTGTAACATGGTCCCCTCTCTCTTTGTTTCTGGTGTGGCCTTCCTACCCCATCCCTCCTGTTTATAGTCCTTGCAATTACTGTATTACGAGATTTATCTTCGAGTGTCTCTAGGTGGGCTGGGTGGGTTTGGTACTAGGAGCCACCTATTAGGGAGTACATACGGCACTTAATTTTCTGGGTCTGGGATACTTCACTCAATATAATTGTTTCTAATGATATCCATTTCCCGGCAAATTCCAGTAATTCATCATTTTTTATGGCTGAGTAGTACTCCATTTTATAGATGTACCACAGTTTCCTTATCCACTCATCAACTGTTGGACATTTGGGTTGATTCCATGACTTTGCTATTGTAAACAGTGCTGCTATGAACATGGTCGTGCTTGTGCTATCGAGGTGAACCTCTTCTTCATGGGGGGTTATTCCCAAAAGTGGAATAGCAGAGTCATATGGCATTTCAATCTTTAATTTCTTTAAGAATCTCCAGATGGCTCGCCAGGGTGGCTGTATGAGCCTGCATTCCCACCAGCAATGTAGGAGAGTTCCCCTCTCTCCACATCCTCTCCAGCATTTGGTGTTGTTTGTATTGTGGATTTTTGCCATCCTGACCAGGGTGAGATGGTATCTCAGGGAAGTTTTGATTTGCATTTCCCTGATGGCTAAGGAAGTGGAGCATTTTTTAAGATATTTGTTAGACATTTTAATTTTATCCCTGGTAAAATTTCTTTTAAGTTCCAGGGCCCATTTTTTAATTGACCCATTAGTTTCCTTGGTTTTCTTTGTGCACTCTGGACAGTAGAGCTCTATCAGATATGTGGTTAGTGAAGATTTTCTCCCATTCTGTGGGTTGCCTTTGAGCTCATGTTACAATCTTTTTATCTGAACAGAAGCTCTTTAATTTCACAAGATCCCAACTGTTAAGGGTTGGTAGCAGTGACTGTGCCATTGGATGTCTGTTTAGGAACTGTTGGCTTAGCCCAATCAGCTCAAGGGAGTTCCCTACCCTTGCAACTATGGTTTTTATAGTCTCTAGCCTTAAATCAAAGTCCTTGATCCATTTGGAATTAAGTCTTGTACATGGTGACAAGTACGGGTCCAGCTTTAATCTTCTGCATGTGGAGATCCAGTTTTGCCAGCAGCATTTGTTGAATATACTGTTCTTTTTCCATTGGATTTTTTTGGCCCCTTTGTCAAAGACCAAATGACTGTAATTTTGTAGGCTTATATCTGGGTCTTCAAGCCTTATCCATTGATCTGTGTGTCTATTTTGGAGCCAGTACCAGGCTGTTTTTACAACTATGGATTTGTAGTATAGACTAAGGTTTGGTATGGTTATACCTCCAGGAGTGTTTTTGTTACTCAGAATTGTTTTTGCTATCCTGGGTCTTTTGTGCTTCTATATGAATTTTGAGATTGTTTGGTCAATTTCTTTAAAGAATTGCTTGGGGATTTTGGTTGGTATAGCATTTGATTGGTATAGCTTTTGGTAGGATGGTCATTTTTATGATGTTGATTCTGCCGATCCAGGAGCATGAGAGGTCTTTCCACCTTCTGTAAATGGAATTGTTTCTCTTAGGACTTTTTCATTTCTTTAATCCTTGGCATATAGGAATGCCACTGATTTTTGCACATTTATTTTGTGACCTGCCACCCTGATGAACTTCTGTATTAGTTCCAGGAGTTTCCTGGTAGAATTTTTAGGATCATGCAGGTATACGATCATGTCATCTGAAAATAGAGATATCTTGACTTCTTCCTTGCCTATTGGAATCTCTTTTATCTCCCTCTCTTGTCTTATGGCTCCAGCTAAGACTTCAAGTACAATATTGAATAGAAGTGATGAGAGTGGACAGCTTTGTCTAGTTCCTGATTGAAGCAGGAATGCTTCAAGTTTTTCTCCATTGAGTAATCCTTGCTGTTGGCTTGTTGTATACAGCTTTTATTATGTTGATAAAGGTTCCTTCCATTGCAACTATCTCTAGGGTTTTGATCATAAAAGGATGTTGGGTGTTGTCAAAAGGTTTTTCTGTATCTATGGAGAGTATCATGTAGTCTTGGACTTTGGATTGGTTTATATGGTGGATTACATTTATTGATTTGCGTATGTTGAACCAACTTTGTGTGCCTGTGATAAAGCCTATTTGATCACAGTTTATGATCTTTTTGATATGTTTTTGAATTTGATTTGCTAAGATTTTGTTGAGAATCATTGCATCTGTGTTCATCAAAGATATTGGCCTATAATTTTCTTTTTTACGTGTATCTTTATTAGGTTTTGGGATTATTATGATATTAGGCTAATATCATAATATTAGTAGTGTTTCTTCCTTTGCAATTTGATGGAACAGTTTAAGGAGTATTGGTGTTAGTTATTCCTTAAATATATGGTAGAATTCTATGTTGAATCCATCTGGTCCAGGATATTTTTTTGGTGGGAAGATTCGAGATTATTTCATCGATTTTCTCATATGTTATAGGACTATTTAAGTAATTCAAAACTTCCTGATTCAATTTAGGTAAGTTGTGCTTACTTAGGAATTCATCCATTTCTTTTGTGTTATCAAATTTCACAGATTATAACTTTTTGAAATATATAATTCTCTGAATTTCTTGTGTGTCAGTTGTGATAATTCCATTTTCATTTCTAATTTTGTTAATTTGAGTTTTCTCTCTCTTGATTTTGGTTAATTTAGCTAGAGGTGTATCAATCTTATTGATTTTTTCAAAAAACCAGATTTTTGATTGGTTGATTCTTTGTATAGATTTCCTTATCTCAATTTCGGATATTTCTCCCCTTATTTTGCTAATCTCCTCTCTTCTACTGCTTTTGGGATTGGATTGCTCTTGTGTCTTTAAAGCTGTAACTGTATTGTTATTTATTTGTGATGTTTCTGTTTTTTTGATATAGGCATTAAGAGCTTTAAACTTACCTCTTAGGATGGCTTTCATTGTGTCCCAGAGATTTTGATATGTTGTATTTTCATTATTGTTCACTTTTAGGAAATCTTGAATTTCCTTTATGATTTCTTCCTGAACCCAATTCTCATTCAGCATCACAGTGTTTAATTTCTAAGAATTAGTGTATTTTTTGCTGTTTGTTGTGTTGTCAAGCTTTAGATCATGGTGATCTGATAGGGTACAGGCTAAAATTTCAATTTGTTTTGTGGCCCATTATGTGGTGAGAAAAATGTGTATTCTTTGGTGCATGGATGAAAGGTTGATAGAGATCAGTAAGGTCCATTTCAGTAAGTGTTTGATTAAGTTTCAATGTGTCTTTGTTAAGTTTTTTACCTGTTGATCTATCCCACGTTGAGAGGGCAGTATTGAAATCTCTGAGTATTATCATTTTGGAATTGATTTCTTGCTTTAGATGTTGTAGCGTTTGCTTAATAAATACGGAGGAGCCCATATTAGGTGTGTATATATTCAGTATTGTGAAATCTTCCTGGTGAATTGTACCTGTGACTAAGATATAGTTTCCTTCTGTGTCTCTTACGAATTTTTTTTTTTTTGCTTTGAAGTCTACTTTGTTAGATAGCATAATGTTTTCCTCTGTGATGTCTTTTCTTACACATATTTAAAACATTTTTAGTGAGTTCAGAAAATATCTAACTAAAATATTTTTCTTAAAATGCCTCATTCATTATTGTTTCAACCTACTGGGCTATTTGAGCATTTCTTTGTATGGGGCCGCTGCAGGGTGTTCAATGGAACAAGATTCATCACAGACTTATTCGCAGGTGTCTTAAAAAATTTGCCATGGGGAGAAAAACGCTTTACCCTGGCCAAACAGAAAGTGTGTGAGAAAACTGAGGAAACATCAAGCGATGGTGTCATTCACCTGTAGTCCCAGCAGTCTGGAGTGGGAAGCTGGTGGCTAGCTTGGGACACTCCTTGTCTCAGGGACAATGAGAAAAGATTCATTACTTTGTTTTAAAAACACAGACTCTGGGCTGGAGAGATGGCTTAGGGGTTAAGCTTGAGCCTTGCAAACAAAAGGACTTGAGTTCCCATCTCAGGTCCCATGTAAAAACAAACAAACAAACAAACGACAACAATAACAACAAAAAAACCTAGGCAAAAATGGCGTTGGCCTACAATTCCAGGTAACCACAGAGCAAAGAAATGAGATGGTAGAGAAGTCCGTGATAATTCCCGAGGTCACCCTTGGGCTTCCACAGGCACACACTGAAGTGCCCCCTTCTACAACTCCACATACTGCATACCTACATACCCACTCCCACTCAACAACCCCCCCCAGAAGACAACTAGGAACATCATAAGATAGGAACTAAATATCTGTGAAAGCTGATACTTCAGTCATTAACTGATGGAACTGGTAAGATGTTGCAACCAGTTCAGTGGAGAATTTAAGGAAACATATTCATTCATACGTGCAGATAAGAAATGATGAAACAGGGCTGGAGAGGTGGCTCATGGGTTAAGCCTCTGCCTTGTAGGCGGAAGGTCCTGAGTTCGGATCCCAGATCCCACGTATAGACTGCGCTTCTGGTCCTGGTAGGGCGGAGCCTGTGAATCCTGGGGCAGAAGGAGGTGGAGGCGTCCATGGTGGTTCCTGAATTCGTCCGTGGTTCTACACACACACAGACACACACACACATGCGCACACACATACATATGCACACACGCACAATTGAACAAATAATAATAATAATTAAAAAAAAAGAAATGATGAAACAACCTTAGGTATGTTTAAAGGATCTATCTGCAGGGTATTTATCGCTTGTATCCCACTAGATTAAAGATGAGTTCATGTTTGCTTTTGTAAACAGGAATCATTTATTTTATCTCCTTCCCCTTAATTTTGCAGAGTTGAGTAAAAATGCTCCACGATGGTGAAATGAAACATGCTGAACTCATCGGGCTAATTCTTCTTCTCATGTTCCTTGGTCTTGATTATGACCAAGAGAAAAGGTAGAGGGGTCACATGAACTCACTTGGCCAAGAGGTTAAAATTACAAGATAAAATTGAGAACAGCTGTCTAAATGCTTAGAAGATAAGGTCTGTTAGTTTGTTACTTAGTCTGTGGGAAACATGGGATATACTTTCCAATAGGTTTTTATACATTTTCTTTAAGAAACAGAGGGCTTCCAATAGAGATGACCCTAGTTTCCCTTACCAACAGCATTGTAGATATTGATGCTCTGGTCACTTTTGGCATTGAACCTAAGCATCCCCCACAGGAATATGCATCTCCCTAGGGCCATGTCTAAACCACCACTGGCAGTCACGATGTTCTCTCTTACGCACTGCCTGGATGGCGTCAGCCTCAGCACATGATTCAAATGAAAACCATTGCATCTCAGATAGGGAAGTAGGAAAATATTCTTAATCCAAGGCCTGTCGCAAGCATCACTTTGCACATCCTACCAACCCCAGTTACTTTGCCAAGGAGACTTTTGGGGCCTGGAGATTAGCTCTAAGCTAGTGTGTAAGATGGCTGTAGGGTTCTTTTTTTAAAAATTTTATTATTATTATTATTATTTATTCAACTGTGTGCATATGCATGTGTATGTGTGCGCACGCGTCTGTGTGTGTGTGTGTGTGTGTAGAACCACGGATGAATTCGGGAACCACCATGGACGCCTCCACCTCCTTCTTGTTTACTCTGCCCCGGGATTCATAGGCTCCGCCCTACCAGAACCAGAAGCGCAGGCCGCCCCTGCTTCCGCCTGGCGTCTATACGTGGGATCTGGGATCCGAACTCAGGACCTTCCGCCTGCAAGGCAGAGGCTTAACCCATGAGCCACCTCTCCAGCCGCATGCTGATATGTCATTGTTAAGGAGATAGTTGCGGCACATCCACAACATTGGGATCCTGCCATAATCTTGACCCGTGCCATTGCCTTAGTTTCCCTGCGGAAAGGAAGATGCATTTCACACACTGAAAGCACAGGAGCAGTCACTTTGGATTGCTTGCTTTTTCAAGTACCGTGCTTGACTCAGCCTGCTTGAGTTTTGACTAAAAGGCGGCCCTTTGCAGAGTGGGTAGCCACAGCAATTTGGTAGAATCCATTACTTCTTAGGTTCATAGACCCATCAAAAAGCACATCATGCCTCTAGCAGGAACCGCTTCTACGTGCTGCCCTCACAGTGGGGGCATCTCCTGCTTATGAGGATGACTGACCACTTAGGTCCAAGCCTGACTGGATCTTCAATGTTCCATTTTCTCCTCTGCCTTTGAGCACGCTCCCTGATTTAAGCCTTATGATTTGTTTGCGGTATTGATACGGCATAAGGATGTTAAGTCGTGATTAGAAGTGGTACTGTTTTGATAAGAATTCAAGTAGTGGATTGTCATAGTTAGCCGCAGGTTGAGGGTTTGAGCTCTGGGCACATTTGTGGAGAATTAGTGGTTGAGTTAAGCCCAGAGCAAACTTGCAGGAGATTGTCTGGCTGATGGGAAAGGCCCAGGTGGGTAGGATTAGGCCCAGAAATAAAATACAGAGAGCTGGTTGAGAGAGTCGGCATCCTTGTGTACACTTGGACAGACATGCTGGTCTGGCAAGTATTGGCCTTGTCTCAGTCGTTATGTGGTGATGGTGTGGCCAGTTCCCTTGGCCCTGGTGTTGGTGCATGCTCTCCCATCAAGCTGGACTGAGAACTGTAACGGACTATCGTAAGAAAATAAACCCCTTGTTTCCTTAAGCTGTTTGATGTCATTTATCAGCAACCATGCAGGGGACTGCAACATGGATGGCCCTTGAAGGATTCAAATGTAGAATGATAAATCATTTAGTGATGCATTTGGCATTCAAATAAGGGTTGCCTCTGTTTTGAAGACATACAAACTTCTGGGAATCACATGGCTTGTGTGCTTCTGATTTTTTTTTTTCTTTTTTGCAGTAAAGAGCACATCAGGCAGAAACCAGTCTCTAGTATAGGGACTTAGTACGTTTTTAAGGCATCATGTTGACACTTGAAAGCTGCCTTCCAATCTGCAGGCACCCAGCTTTTGCAACACTCATTCTGTTGGAATGCATTTCCAGCAAAGTAATCGCCAAGAGCCTTGGGTCACATCCTCAGAAGAAAGAGATTCTATGTCACTTAGGCATCCGGAAATGGAAAGCAGATATCTTGCTATTAGGGCAGGGCCATCGAATAATAAACTTCTAGATCTATTCTAGAATTGGAAGGCCAGAGCTTGGTTAAGCAAAGGAAAACAGAAATGCATCCTTTAGGCCATTTAAAAAGATGTGATGTGGTTCTGGGGAAAGACTGGCATTTGGGATGGACTCTGGATGACATCTTAATGATGGCTTCAAGCTTTGAGGGGTTTTTGTTGTTGTTAAAATTGTTTTCGGGTTTGAAAAATTGGCAAAGGAACCACATGTGTCCTGGGAAAGTTGGAGACATTTTATAATGTTCTAAAGAGAGCTGCAAACAAAGTCTTTTTGTTGATAGAAGCAACAGGATGGAATCAGGGTTTTTTTTTTTTTTTTCATTCTCTCTTAGGTAAGAATAGCTGCTGACTAACGAGGCAGGAAGAAAGCTGAGATTCCAAGGCCAGGCCTCCGGAACCGCCGTCTGTGGAGCTGTAGTTAATTGAGTTTCTAATACTTAGCATCAGGCATAATCAGCTCTTTCCATCATGACTCAAGACTGCCCAGCGTGAGAACTTAATTAAAATATCATTGTGTTTAGAAGTTACAGCTTGCAGAACTTTTTTTTAAAACTGTGGAGCACATGTAATTCACATTCTTTGAGCACTTCTTTTTTATTTTTATTATTTTGTGTGTGTGTGTGTGTGTGTGTGTGTGTGTGTGTGTGTGTGTGTATCAGAGGGCACTGGGTGTCCCTATGGAGGACTTCTAGAGTCATCCTGGATTGCATCCTCCTCCTTGCTTCGCTCTGGGATTTCCCAGGCTCCACCCACCTGGGCCAGAAGCGCAGGCTGCTGCCATTTCTGCCTGGTGTTTTTACACGGGACCTGGGATCTAAACTCTGGATTTTCTGCTTGGGAGGCAGAGTCTTAACCCCTGAACCATCCCTCCAGTCTGCCTTTCTTTTTTAAAAACATTATTATTTGTGTGTTTGTATATGTGAGAGAGAGAGAGAGAGAGAGAGAGAGAGAGAGAGAGAGAGAGAGAGAGAGATCTATGTGAGAGGACAGTTTGTTCTCGCCTTCATCCTTACTACTCATGTGGCTTTCAAGGATTGAACTCAGGTCCTCAGGCTTGTGCCACAAGCGTCTTTACCCACTGAACCATCTCAGCAGCCCTGGAAAGTCCCTTCATTCTTCCATACGTCCATGCTCCGCACATTAAAGGACCTCTGGGTTGACTGAGATGATTTTTAATGAAGGGAACCATCTTTTTTTTTTCCTCCCACATTTTATTTTTTTTTCCTAATCACCCAAGCTCAATAGATACCCCCACTCCCTTCCCCTGTACTCTTCCTCCCTCTTCCCCTCTCCAGTCATCCCCCATTCCTCTCTCCCCCACTTCCCTGCTTCCTTTCACTCCCCTCCTTCCCTCCTCCTCTCCCAGTGCCTTTCCCTTTCTCCGTCCCATCCCCTGGAGCAATCTCTTGTGTGAATGCCAAACCTCCCTCTGAGTCCTCCATACTAGTGAGGGATAAGGACTCCGTGGCATAGCCTGGAGCCCCTTCTTGGGCTCCCTGTTAGTATAGGAACTCCATTATGACTGTTAATCCCTTGTCTCTAAGGATCCTACTGCCTAGAACCTTCTTGAAAGGAACCATCTTGCTGGTAGATCTTTCCTCTGACCATTTTTACTGGGTGTTTAGCTTAAATGGGAGATTTCGTGCGCTGTTGCAAAATTCTATGAGTCTGACATCTAAGTTTGCAACCTTTGGGACTTCTAGGCTCCAAGAATCCCCTTGGGCTTTGTTCAGTGTGTCCTCACTGGAGGAGTGCCTGATTTCACTCCTTCTCTTTCCGGATGCCTTGCTCTGAAGAGGTAAAGTGCTTTGTCTGCCTTTCCTTGAGCCTTCAGGGGACTTCTCTGCCAAGCGTACTCCCCCCTTCTGGCCATGCATTTCTAAACATTAGATGCCACACTAAGAAGAAATGGGTTCAGCTCACTGGATGAGTGAGAGCGAGAAGAGGAGACAAGGAGGGGATGAGTAGCGATGATGTAGCTTGTGGGGCCCACACATTCCATAGAAGGTGGATAGAGAACTAGGGCAGGATACAGAGACTGGCCACAGGCAGCTGTCTAAGGCCAACCCCACAGATCTCACAGCATTCCGGGGTTCCCGGAGATGAGATTTGTTCTTCTCAACTTTGGTTTGAAAGGAAATAATTTTGACATTTCTTTTCTATACTTCACAACAAACACACACAGGCGTACTCCTGAATAGATGAGCTTTTGGTTCAAGAGCTCATGGACGGAGACATGAGCCTTGTCAACACCAGAGTGAACTCGGAAGCCCGGTTCCCCAGCCAGTCCTTTGGAAGAGGCTCAAAATAACTAGCCCGGATGTTGATGGTAATTTCACCTGAGATCTGAAATGGGAGAACCCAGCTAAGCCATTCTAAAATTACTCACAGAAGTTGTGGGTTGATAGCTGTGTTATTTTAATTCACTAATTTAGTATAATTACTATGCAGTGGTCCTTCCCTCCCCCTTAAAAATAAACCACCCGGAAAGTTCAGTTTGCATTTATTTCCTCAGAATATCAAAAAGCCGCAGCTATGAATGGGCTATCTCATCAGTGGCAAAACCCTTGGATGCTTAGAAAACCATGTGATTCAAGAGTGTCAGGAACAGAAAAGGCTATTGAGACCAGTGGTTTTGAAAGCAATACTGAGCTGCATAAACTGTATTATTTCAGGAAAATAGGAAAATAATGGTACAGAACTGAATACCAACTAAGGCATTGCAACTTTCCTTGGTTTCACCAGTCATGCCCTATGCATCGGTAGCCAGCCTTTTCTTGTACCTCAAGTCTTCCATGAATAAAGCCTATCCAGGTTTCAAATATCTAAAGACCAAAGGGAAATGCATTAGCTTCTGTGACCACCACGGACCCCAGGACTTCAAATCCCAGACACAGAAGAAGCGTGAGTGGAAAGAAGAATAAGCTCTGCAGACATGACACTCAGCCCTAGAGTGTGTCCTTGTCCTCCGCTGCAGGAAGAGTCACTGTATTGGGCACAAACACATCTCTATAATAAAGCTTTCGAAGATAAAGCGGAGATTATCCATAACCTGCAGGACATTGAGAGAGAGCTATTGTCATCAATCTAATTACATCAAGATTTTCTTTCTAATGGTCTCTGGGAAGAAGAGTGGGAATTTCAGAAAAAAAATTTTTTTTCTATTTTTTCCCAAGAAGGAATTTCAAGTTGGACATGAATTCTAACACTGGGCATGAACTCTAACACTGTCTGCTGCTACTTTTTCAAAGTGAAGAATCTGATATCTCTGAACTTCCTTCCTTAAAAGAGACATATTGGTCTTGAGAGGTCGGCACTACAAAGTTCATTATGAAGACTTTGAAAGGTGTTCACTTGTTAATATTGCACACTAAAGGGATGATAGCTTGCTCTGACTGAAAAAGGCCTAGTCACACAGTTACTTTAGTCTTTCCTTAGAGTCTCATTTGATAGAGTATTTGGCAAGAGGAAAGAAAAAAAGTGAATATATATTTTTTGAGGAGGATCATGTATCTATCCAAATGAATCATATGCCAAATATTTCTTCAGGTTTGGAGTTAGAAATAAAATATTTCCATTCCTAGAAGATCTCAGAGTACAGATATGCTCTTTTTTTTAAGTGTTTTTGTAAAGCATGAATTTCATTCATTCTTTAAAATATTGTTATGGAGAGAATGGTAATGCCAAGTTTGAAATAGATAGACCAGTCACTTCAGATTGTAACTTTGGAATGCATGAAAAAAATCTTTGGGGGCAGAAAGATTCACAGGAATGCACGGTGTTATCCAGTCTAATCCTCGATTTCTTTTTCATGCAGGGTTCTGAAAATATGTTCCTTGGAATCGTCATGGTTTGAATGTGAATTGCTCTTACTGCCTGCGTGTTTGAATCCTTAGCTGGAGTTAATGTTTGGGAAGGTTGTGGAACCTTTAAAGACAGAGTCTTGCTGCTGTAAAGCCACAGGGGGCGGGCCTTAAGTTGGGTAGCTTGGCCCTGCCTCCTCTTCTTTGCTTCTTGTGTTTAACCTTTGACATTTGCAGTGACCTGAACTGGACTCCTGCTTCTACTTCCGGCCACAACTTCTACTATGCAATTCCCTCCGTAATGGACTATTTCCCCTCTGGAACCATAAACTAAATAAATCCCCTTAAATTACACCAGTCTGGTTTCTGTATCCACCACTCCCAACACTTCTCTTATTTGGTGTATCAATGTCTTTCAATGGCCTAATCCAACAAAATTTGTTTTGAATCTCCTTTTCCATTCATGCTTAGAGTAGAAGTTATTTTAGTGTATGGTTTGCCATTTTCCCATAAGTTTTCTTTTCTTGGATGCGTGATACACTTTAGATTAGGGGGTCTTTCTCTATTACACGGCTGACTTTAGGGGCCCTTGGGGTATCCACCTGTAGTTTACTTTGTGTTACTTCCTCCTTCCTGCATAAGGTTAAAGCTGACCCTCACTGGTCTCAACTCCTGGACACCATAGCTATGTTGCCTACTGACGCTCTCTGGTGTTCTTGCTCCCCCAGACGGTGTGTCTTTGGGGACATGAACTGGGTGAGGCTTCAAGTTGAAATCTAGTGATGGAAGCCTGGAGACACTTGAGCCCATTCAGCGCTTAAGAAGGGTTAGCATTGCATCTGCTGACCAGCCGGGAACTGCCATCCAGCCAACACATATGCCAGGGTCCTCCCCAGGCCAAGTTCCCACAGGCTGCCCTGCGCTCAGTAGGAAATCCTCGACACCATTTGAGGCTAATACAAGGAAACGTCAGTTTTACAACCCAATCTTTGCTCCTGGCTCTTTTGGCTTGGAACCTTCCTAATATCTGTAATAGAGAAACATGTTTTCTGAACTCTGGAGACTTGGGGGGGGGGTCAGAGGGGTTACTTCGCACGGGTTAAGCTACAAACCATTACCAGCATTTTCTAGTCAAGGCAATGCCATCTGTTTTTTTGTTCTGAAGAAGTTGGTTCTAATCTGCTCTCTGGCACTATCTCTCCCCCCCCTTTTTTAAAAAAACAACAATGCCGCTTTTCATATTCTCACATCTGAATCGTAGAGAGAAATGGATACCTGCTAAACTGTTGATGAGTTTGACCTTTTCCTTTACTCATGTGAAAACAGATGCATTGGTTATTTTTATTATTATTTATTTGTGTGTGTGTGTGTGTGTGTGTGTGTGTGTGTGTGTGTGTATAGAGGGCACTGTGTATCCCTGTGGAGGATCAAGGGTGACTTTGGGAATCATCCTGGATTGCTTCTACCTCTTTTTTTTTTTTTTTTTTGCTTTGCTCTGGGATTTCCCAGTCTCTGCCCACCAGATCCAGAAGTACAGGTCACCACTGTTTCCACCTGGCATTTTTACGTGGGACCTGGGATCTGAACTCAGGACCTTTGCCTGACAAGACGGAGTCTTAACCCCTGAGCCCAGTTTATTTATTTATTTTTTAAATTGCTTTGACAACAGCACAAGCAACTCAAGGGAGGTAAGATTCATGTTGCTTCTTGGTTTCAGAGATTTCAGTTGGTGGTCTGAGAGCTTGGCGGGGTTTTGGCAGAAGCAACATGGTGGAAGGCAGATATGGATTGGCGATAAGATATTGCTCCAGTGAGGAGACCAGTTTCCTTCAGCCAGACCTCACCTCCTCTCTTCCAACCTTTCCAAACGATGCAATCAAATTATGGACTTACAAGCAGATTTGATCAGAGTCCTTGTGGTTCAATTATTTCCTAAAAGCCTACTAGCTGGAGGCCAAGCCTTGGACACATGAATCTTTTTTGGGGGACACTTTCTATCCACACGGTAATATTTCATGCCTGGACTTCAAAGGCTTGCATCAATCTACCATGATAAAGTTGAATGAAGGTGCTAGGCGGTGAACAGATGTGTCTTTGGGATCTGTGGTTGGAAGATTGGGATCTCAGTCAAGCTGCACAGACTTCGCAGCCTTGTTCCGCATCCTGCGCTTGTAATTTTAGTCAGGTGACTGGAACTCACATCTCCAGTTGTTTCCCACATAAAAGTCAGAAATTCCTGAAGAAAACACAGGTTTATAATGTTGGAGTGAGTATTGTGGAGGTACCAGTTGCCATCTGAGTGAATTTAAGGTTCACTCTTCCATAGAGAACTCATGCATAGTAGTCAACCAGATTAAGAACATGGATGGTCATAGGCTTTATGAACATGATATCGAATGGCCTTTCAAATGCTTATCATGATACCCAAAGATTGGAACAGCTGCGGCCCTCATCTGGAAAGCGTTCTTTTGTAATGGAAGGCTTTTACTACAGAGCATCGCAGCAGATCAAAGTGCAGAGAACGATTGACCATGGAGTGGTCAGCACTAAACGGGAAATCTAAAACCATTCCAAGTTCCAGGAAACATTCTGAAAGAGGGACTGTAAGAATATTAAGGCAGAGAGTGAAGAGGGGTCTTTGGGATGTGACAGGGCTGTTGAAACCCCGAATTCAATGCAATTGTGTTTGCTTCTACACACCCTGCACAAGATTTGACTGATCAGCATTTCACCATGAAAGGTGCATGAGGCTCCGCCCCTCCTTGAGAGACTATTAGAAGTTAATGCTGGCTGTGGGAAGGGGAGTTACCGTCTTCACTGGTGTGTTCATTGATATATCATCCATGTTCCAGAAGGTTCCCAGGCCCATGCTAATGCAGGCAAACCTAATGAAAGTCAGTGGTACACACACACACACACACACACACACACACACACAAACACATACACACACAAACATACACAAGTAGGAGGGAGATGGGATGGGAAGAGTAAGTTCTCTACGTGCAGGGAGAATAATTTCCACTCTTTGCATTATGTATGAAATTGTCAAAAAATAAAACTAAAAAAGAAAAGACAGAGGAAAAGAAAAACTAAAAAGGCAGATTCATAGAAAGAAGCCATCCTAAAATTGTCCTTCAGAAGAACTTTATTAGAAAGGACATCATGACCATGAGAGGCCATGATTGGGCCTTGAAGCAGAAGCGTCAGAAGACAGAACTTCCATGTGGAAGTTGTAGGTGAGCTCTCACCTACAAGATCTAGCTGGATTTGGTGCATGCTGAAAGTTGGGCGGGAAAGCACTGAAAAGGACCAGCCATCATTCAAGGATGCCATTGGTCTAAGTATCAGGAAGGCTGCGCTTGCTCGCAGACACAAATGAAAGTGAGAGACCACCAGGCACAGGAAGGGAAGCTGCAGAGGGCGTGGCTTCTGGAAGAGCGAGAAAGCTAGCTAGAGGGTCTCTGACAGAACACTAAGATGAAATGTAAGAACTGCTGAGAGGCTGTTAGAAGTCCGTAAATTCACATTTTGAAAATCTCTTAGCATAGTGGCTGAGAAGTCACCTTTTGAGAGGAGCCTTTAGCTAATGCTTGAATATAGTCGCAGAGGGAGAAGTTGATTAAGATGCTTTCCTTCTTTTGCCTAGCATGAAGAGGTTGATGAGCTTTCTTTGAGTGGTTTAGGGATCAGAGATTGCCTCTGGAGGAATTTTCCAGAACTGAGATCTGCTCCACTCCCTGCCTCCAAATTTGGGGGATCCACGTGAGGTTAAACTTAATTCCTTATCTACCCAACCCTTGTTTTTGGAATTGGGGTCTGAAGTTCTGGTGTTCACTTGATTTCTAGTAGTTCCAACACATATAAGGTCACTCTTTAAATATTTCCCATACCAAGAGGCTTAGAATTGAGTGCCATTCTGAAAAAAAGCAGTGTGTCCGGGATGGATGGACCAACGTGAAAGGGTGGGCTCAGTCAGCTAGAACAGGTCGAGATAGAGAGGTGTCCCTCCCGAACTACATTGGGACAGATGGCTTTCCAAAGAAAGTTAGCATGTCGGGCCTGGAGACAGGTACCCACCATGGGCGCTATCTTGTTTTCTTTTTTTCTGTTGACTGATTCCAGATGAGATACAGAGGATCCTCCTTTAGCATCTTTGACTGCCATCCTTATAAGAAGACCATCCTATACTGTGGACACATGCATCATGTGCTCTGACCTTGTGCAGCTGCAAAAACACTTCCTCCTAACCCTGTCTTGTCCCATCGTCTCCTCTGCTGATATTCTCAATGTCAACTGGAGGCAATAGACACAAATCTCATACAAGTAGCAGTGGGAACTGGTAAACGTGAAGAAATGCACAGGCTAATTAGCTCAAAGTATCATAAAGTGTACATATCTCAAACTAACATGTACAGGATGGATACCTATAATTTTCATTTTTAATTAGAATAAATTGAATTAAGGAGATGTTTTAGTGGATTTTAGACAGTGGTAAAGATTCATCAAGTATTTGATGAATTTTTACATTGAGCTCTTTTGTTTTTTTTTCTCCCTTGAAGCAACTACGGCTGTGTTCGCTGAGGAATTGTACCAGCAAAACTATGTCATGGACAGGGAAAACAATGCTTGACTTTGTGTTTGCTGGGACAGAGTTCATACTCCTGTGTGACATCTGTGAACCTCAGGAAACAAAGGGGATTTAAACTCCACCGCGCACAAGAGCGTCTCTGTGGCTGAGTGGGTGGCACAGGGAAAACCGTGCAAAACGTGCCAAACCTCAGTTTACTCATCTTTAAAGATGAAATGCTACCCTCGATGTTTGGGTGATGGAGTATGTCAAATAATAGGAAGAAAATCCCAACAAAATGCTTAGAAAAGTTTACCAATAAACTGACAGGAACAGGAATCATGTTCCCTGTACGAAAAAGAAACAATCCGTTGTACCTAGTGGTTTTGATCTTCATAGGATCGTGTCCTCCTCTCTTCCAGTAGGGAGACTCTGCCATTTCTTGATAAAAGGCGGAGTGAGCTAGATGCTGGCAGAGTGAGCTAGGTGCTGGAGACTACCATGGCAGTAGCCTATCTGTGGCCTGTTTTATCTATAGTCTTTCTCTGTATTCCCTCAAACTTTTAGAAGTGAAGAAAAAAAAAACATTTTTAGGTGACGAACTAAAAGTCTAATACTTTTATAAAATGAGCAGGTCCCTCACTAATGTTGATGTCATAGTTAGATACAGGTGTCAATTTGACAATTGAACATTTGAACTCTGGGCACGGTTGTGAAGAATTAGTAGTTGAGTTTGATCCCTGAGCAAGACTGCAGGAGGTGGTCTAATTGAGAAGGGACTTGGTGGGTGGGCAAGAGTTGGTCTAATTGAGAAGGGACTTGGTGGGTGGGCAAGAGTTGGTCTAGTTGAGAAGGGACTTGGTGGGTGGGCTTCTCTCCTAGGCCGGTAGATAAGATGGAGGGAGGCGATTTAGGGAATTGGCGTACTTTGGTGTACTCGGCCAGGCATAGCGGTCTGGCAAGTAAAGATTGTCCATCTCTCAGCATTAGGTAGTGTGGCCAGTTCCCTGAGTTCCTGTTGTTGTTTTGAGGTCTCCTGCTAAGCCAGAGCAAGAGCCGGAGCTGGGCAATCGTAAAGCTCAATGAAATTCCTTATTTCCTCAACTAAAACATTTGTCAGAAACATGCAGGGTAACTGACACGGTTGATCTCCACAGAGTTTCATTTTCCTGAAATCTTTGGGGAAACGCGCATCATGATGGCGAATGGAAGCACGGGTGGCCGTGGCTGATCCAGCACACCTGTGTGTCACAAGCATTTTGCACATGCGTTTGCACGATTAATCGGTGGCAACATATAGAACAGAATGTTCTTAGACTTCTAAGCTCAGAGGTATTGATCACACCACGCTTTTTGTGCAACCATCACTGCTATCCATATCTAGAACCTTCTTTTTGTGACACTGAGACTTTGCAAACCTCGAACACCATCGCCCTCCCCTGTCTCCATTTTGAAGAACAGGGGATTTAAATTCAAGGCCATCTGAATCCGGCTGCTTTCTACCTTGGTGCTCAAGAATGAATGTCTGGCACGGGAGGGAGAGAGATAATAAAAACAAATTATATTTGGACAGTACCATGATGAAATCTGTCAGCAAATGAAGAGAAAGTGACTTTCAGAATCCTGCGGAGCTATGATTTCCTTTAACATCCTGCTCACCTCCTGGGTGGGTTGTGAGACTCAATCAAAATGTGCAGATAGAGACATAGGGGAAATGGCTCAGGGGTTAAAGCCTTTGCCTTTCAAGCAAAAGGACCTGAGTTCTGATCCTCAGATCCTACATAAAATTGTCAAGTGGAAATAGAGGTGGCCTGCAATTCTGGCTCTTGGAAGGCAGAGCCTGGGAAACCCCGGAGCAAAGCAGTAAGCAGGAAGAGCAATTCAGGATGACTTCTGATGTCATTCATGGACCTCGAAGGGCACACACACTCAAGTGCCTTCTTGTACACACACCCACACACACATGGGTGCATACACTCACACATGCAAAAAAAAAAAGTGTGTGTAGGAACTCTCTGGAATCACAATGTTCTTAATAATCAGTGTCTTTAGAAACGAAGAGCCAGATATATCCAGATGCAATGTTTGAAGAGAACTGAACAAATGGTCTGCCTAATAGAATTGAAATGTGTCACTGTTACAGACCCTGGCCAGTGAAGTGTGTGTTCTGCGCCTGCTGGGGCAGAGTCTAAAGACTGAGTTTCATGGACGAGAGGATCAATGGTTGCTACTCAACAGTGTTTACAGCAGTGTTTATAACAGTGCTTATTCGGCTTGGGAGCTTAATGAAGATCAGACAACGAGTAATTAATCTAGCTAGGACTAAAACCTAAAATTGGCAGACGCTTCCGTTTTCACCACACAGCCTAGTGCGCCTGCCTATTTTTTTAAGTTCTCACTCAGAAAATCATAACTCTTCCTTTTCTTTATCTCTGCTTCTTCAATCAGAAATCCATGTTCTCTCTTCAAATTTTAAGCCAGCTACACATGAGATTATGATTCACAGACTTGTTTAAAAGGAGGAGGGATGTGAAGAACATAGAATTCTTGTGACTTTTTCCTTGGACTCAGACATCAATTATGGTTCAATTTTATCTTATCTCATTCTTGGAAGAAAATAATGAATGACTTGACCTCTGACATCTAACTTGACGTGCAAGAGAACCTTGTCTTGGAATCCAGCTCTGAGCTCCTAAATCAGTTTGAAAGGAGGATGTTAGCATTTGCTTTGAGTCATGTGTCTTGAATCAGTATTAATGTGGGAATCTAGGGCTGTGGTCAACCTCAGCAGATTAGATGCTTGTGCTGTTTCTTATTAAGTTGTTGACTTCCTGCAGCTGCTGAAAATCTCCCATTAACATCAGAGAAACAAGTCCTCCTGTGGCAATATTTTGTATCTAGCATTGCGTGTGCATAAGTGATAAATGAATTCACATCCCCCGCTGGGATGGGGGTTTGAAAGATGGCAAGTTCAAATTGATTATTCTGTCTTCTTTCTGACAGGGATATGTAGCGTAGTGATAGAGCACTATTGTACCATGTGCAAGGTCCTGGGTTTGAACCTTAGAAACACACACACACACACACACACACACACACACAAACATGCATACACACACACGACAGAGAGAGAGAGAGAGAGAGAGAGAGAGAGAGAGAGAGAGAGAGAGAGAAGAGAGAGAGAGAAAGAGAAAGAGAGAGAGAGGGAGAGAGGGAGGCATAAATGAAATTTGCATATCGTGTAACAACAAACAGTGTTTTGTATGCTGTGGTTTCCTACAATTGGTTTGCTAAGAGCTGCCTGGGATTCACAACTTTGTGTGGATCATAGTGCACGGTCAAAGATGCTCAGTAGCCACTGACATAATCACTGTCCTTCAGGTGTCCATTTGTTCTCTGAATATTTCCATAAACTCATTTAGCACATGATCTAAAACTTGTAAATGCTTTTTTAAAAAAAAATAGCCACACTTACTCGGCCAAAAAATAATGAAATTAAACGAATATTTTAAATAGCTAAGCACTAATTTATTCAAAGAAGTCTTTCTTAAATGCTTCTGGACTTTGAATTCATTAATAATAATCAGCTGCATCTCTGATATATAATTTTAGCATTTTTGTGGAAGAAGGGGTGGTAAGACTGCTAGGGCTTGAGGAGGGGAGGGCTCTGGCACAAGTGTCCTTTGGTCACCCAAGAACTCCTGGTAGCAATGTCTACTTCCACAAGACCTGCACAATATTTGGCCTATTAACATTTGACTTTGTAAAGAGGTACCAAAAACACCTTCCTGAGAGACACTTAAAGTTAATGCCCCACGGGAGAAGGGGAGCTGCTTTCCTCAATGATTTATCCACCGATAAGTCACCCATGACCCAGAAAGCACTCAGATAGTTGCCAGAATGGACCATATCATCAAAAGATATGAAGGTAGGAGGGAGGACTAGCTGGAAAGGAGGTGGGGATAGGATTGGGTAGTAAGGATAAAAATGATATGAATCCATTATATTCGTGCATGAAACTGCCAAAGAATAAGAATTTTAGCCTTTGAGGGTAATTTTTTTAAATAGCAACAGCAATAAAAGATAACAAGAGATGCAAGAAAAATGACTGTGGATTTGTTGATGGATAGAAATCTGCTTTTGGAATTGCATGTGATGCTCCTTCCATGAGCATGTGCAAATATGAACAAAATAATTAGTCCATTTCCATTTATTTTATAGTTGTTCCATCGGTGCTAAAGAAGGTTCCGTGCTCAGTGGAGGGGAAAGAGCAGTGTTGGGCTTCCTGTGGCCTGTCTGACTTCAGATGTCTGGTTGAGGGACTTTCTGTGTCAAAGAATTAGACTGATTCATGTCACATGTCTGAGTTCCTCACACTTTACCTCAATCATCATTTTCCCCCACACACACCCCCCCCGCCCAAAAAAAATAAGTACAAGGAAAACTTCCCCCAGAACCTTCACCCCACAGATCCAGTCCTGGTTAGTAAGTTTCATCTCAGCTCTCTAGAAAGCTTTCTCGTGATTAGGTTGAACTCTTAAAAGTCTGCTACCTTCATACAACAACTGGGATATTTGTAGTCTTAATTATACATTATTCACTAAGTCGACCTCATTTTAAGTGTCATTTGACTGATTTAATTTCCTCTATTAGTAGTGTTGCCAATTAATTAATTTTCTCCTTGGGGGAGAGTGCTATCATAGGAAGGGAATAAACCGCTTCAGAAAGTAGGAGATTCCTCGTTGAATAATCTTTTGTTCACACACACACACACACACACATATACAAAAAGAAATACACAGACACATGTAGCACACATGCCCCCACACATATGAAGGAGGACTGGGGATCTGATTCAGTTGGTAAAATATTTGCCGTATGAGTATGAGGAACTGAGTTTGGATTCCCGGCACTTGTGTCAAAAGCCAGGTGCAGGGGTACATGTTTGTGACCCCTGTTCTGGATAAAGGTGCATGCTGGTGACACCTGTTCTGCAGGGTGTGTGTGTGTGTGCAGAGATGGGTAGGGCTGGCTGACTACCCAGGTTCAGTAGTAGACGCTGTGTCAAAAATAATAAAGTGGAGACGTAATTGAGGGTATAGCGGTGGGCTAAATTCCAGCACCCCTCTGGTGAGGTGGGAGGCAAGGACAGGAGAATCATCCAGAATCTCCAGGTCAACTACCCTGAAGGATATCTCCAAACAGTAACTGAAACAAGAGAGACTCTGTCTTGGTCTGACCTCCAGATGTGTGTGCTGTGCATATGCAAACAAATAGAATTTTAGTAGTTTTACACCGGAGTTTTTTTTCTTCCTGATTTGTAAAAGCCACAAAATAAGGAACACGTGTAGTTCCTAGTGATACCATTTCTGAGTGTCCTAGAGAGAATTAAGTTAAAAGCAAAGAGTACTGTGAATATTTTTTCCATTCATCTCTAATATTTAATCCAAAACTTGTGATACTTCAGATGTCCCGGAGTAGCTTCAGTTGGCAAGCCATCTAAGTTGTACAATATTCCTTCTTGAGGAAAGTGTTTGACATTCAACTCAAAAAATGCACAGACGTTTAAGTTTGGATTTGAGGACAAAAGGGGAGAAAGCCCCCAGAGTACAGCTTGATGGAAAACCTGGACTCACAATTTTTGATGATTCTGGGGTGTCTCAGCCCAGTCATAGAGAAGGTGGCTCAGGAATACAAGAACAAGTTGCTCATTCGTCAAACAAACATACAGGAAGTAACTTGAAATGTTCCAGATGTTTGAAAGTAAACTGGCTGATCTACATCTAGCATACAGCCAACTGTTTTAACTGGTCAGTTCATCAGAATGGACCATCTTGGGAACAAAAAGTGAAGATAAGGCTGGTGTTTACAGCTCAGTGGTAGGCCTTGCGTATGGGAGGCCCTCAATTCACTTCTCAGGACTGATAAAAAGAAAAAAGCACGTGAAACAAGAGAAGCCATTAAAATATAAAGGCATCGTTGCAGTTACCCTGTATTCTGGGTGGTGAAACAACAGTCAGACACAAGCAATGTAAGGGAGAAAGGGAGATTTATTTAATTCGCCGCTCCAGAAGGGGAGGAGATACAGCCCATTCTGGAGGACAGCACACGGCACTAAGGAGAAAATGGAGGGGACTCAGGTCACATCCATCATCCCGGAGGGAAGATGAGTTTGTAGTCCTTGAGCTCTTCTGTCTTGTGATTACTTTTATCTGGTCGGCTACAGGGAGGTTCTATCCAGATTTAGGGTTGGTCTTCGTGCTGCAAATATCTTACACCATATAATCTCTCTAGGTGGTCTGACCTCTAATCTGTTAATTAATCCCAGGTATAGTCCAATAGACAAGCAAGATTAATTATCACGGATAATTGAACTAGGGAAGTTTCTGATTAAAGAATTTACCTGACAGCTTTGTTCTTGTCCAGAATGTTTTATGTGAGTGTGCAAAGCAACTTTGTGATGTCCAAATAGTTAAAATATTTATGTGTAAGATAGGAGCCAATGAATGGATCAGAGGGTAATGGTACTTGCATGCAAATTTGGTGACCTGAGTTTGATCCCTGGAACCCACATGTCAGGAGAAAAAAAAAAAAAACAAACCTGATTTCCAAAAGCTGTCCTCTGACTTCCACACATGTGCTATGGTATAAATGTGTTTGCTCACTCTGTCTTTGTCAAATAAAATATTTTAAAATACATTTAAGTTTGAGATACATAATAATCGATGAGTGGCAAGAAGTGTATGAGGATCCTGGAATACTATCCACAGCAAAGAAAGGAACACAGGACTCTTCAATAAATCTGATTTTTCTGTCAACGAGAGCTTTTCTCTCACGGATGCTCCCAGCCATCCTCGTCCAGATGTTCTCTCCTGAGAAGCAGCATCTTTTCAGGAGATATATTCCTTCCATGGTGAGTCATTCTCTCCTGGTCCCTCAAGTGTTGCTTCCTTACAACAGACCATTATTCCAAACCTTCATGAACAAGCCCTTTTTTTTTCCATTTTTTTTTCTGCTTTTACAAACTTATTGACTATTCATCCTAGCTACCCTTCCTCCCCCTTCCCTCCCACGCCCTCCATTTTTTATTCACCATTCCCTCCTTCTCCCTCCCACTTTCCACCTGTATACTTCTACGGACCCCAGGGTTCATTCTGGCTTGTCTACTCCTGTGGGGGCTCAGGCCTCCGGGGTATATCAAATATACCTTTCTTCAGGCCACTTCCCTGATATGTCATGCACAAGCCTCTGCAAAAAGAAAATAACTATTTGGGATACTGAAATAGAACCATGCATACATTTTAAGTTTCAGTTGGAGGAAGAATTAGGTGTCTACTAGGATGCTCCTTCTTGTATCCCCCTGGGAGCCAGGGACAGGCCAGATTCTCAGCTCTAGCAGTGCGATGCTCCCCGATTAAGTCTCTGAACCAGAGGAAACCAAGGCAAAGAGAAAATGCAGTGCTGAGTCCACAGTGTTGAGAGTTCAGAGGCTCGATCCCATCTATGTGGCATCTATGTGACTGAGAGCCAGCACGTCCCTGAGGTCAGCTGTATTTTTCCCATGACCTAAGATCTGGTTCCTAAGACAAGTGTTGAAGCTTGTTTAGAATTTCTGTGAAGTCTTCAAATGCTTTTTATAGTAAATCCTTTACCAGTAGCCAGAAAGACCCTTGTGTTCAGTCAAATCAGTAATGTCGGCAAAGCGTCTCTCGAGGCGTTGGCTTGTGAATTGGGAACATTCTTGAGTTTTCTGTTGTGATTCAAAGGTGTGTATATACTAATCCATGGGTCATCATACAGACGAGCTGTCTTATCCCATAAGAAGGCTGGCGGAGAGAAAAGATGTTTCTGGGTAAATTGTTTTGATTTGGGCCTCTTTTCTGGAAATGGCACACTTTTGATGGCAAGGTATCAGGGAGAGAGAAGTCTTGAGCCCAAAGACTCTTGCTGAAATGTTTGTGACGTGTAACTACTTTGTTTTAAACATTCCTGTGCATTTCTCTTCCTTGTGGGCACATTTTTATACTGCATGTCTCCAGTTTCTTCTTTGTGGGGTGAGAACTGTGTCCTGACTTTGTAAAGTCTGTACCGAGCTTATTTATGTTTAGTGGCGCATTCTCATTACTTCTGTTGTAATAATTCCTTCCTTGGAGAGAGATAAACAACATCTGTCTCCTTTTAATAGAGCTCCAAAGACAAAACAAAGGCCAATTCTACCCAAGTCCAGCTTGGGGGAAACAATGAGTTTATTTGGCTTACTTACGGAGCATGAGTGAGGGGTTACATACAGAACATAGGGAACCCTAAAGCAGTCACAACTGGAAAGCCTCACTCCATCCACAGGTGGGGATGATGGTTCCCCTATATCTGCATGGATGGAGGACTTGCTTCAGTTAACCTTCCCTGGCCTATACCCTTTCTGAGACCCTAGGCCACGTGCAATGAGGGCAGAAGCGCATGCAAATGGCCGGAAGGCACTGGAAGGAGCAGCCGGAATCTCTCTGCTTCTGAGTCATCAGTCAATGAGCTCAATCAAGACGGTCTCTTGCAAGTAGGCACAGCTGACCTGGCAATGATAGCAAACCGTTATGCTTGGGTGGGGGGGTCTGTGATCGATATCACTCCCCTACACCCTTGGCTCTTGCTCCTTATGAAGCTTGTTTTATAAGTGATTCTGTCTTTGTCCTCAAGCATGAAGACCACCGCTGAATGAAGAAGCCTGTGGACAGGGGGTCCCATAGGTAGGACACAGCAGACACACCGTCTCCTCACAGATCTCTCCAGCATCTTCTTGCTGTGGAGTCAGAGAGCAATCTGGGCAGAGACTGCACTCCAGAACCTTCCAGAAGTCATTCTCTTTCCACTGCCTGATCTGCATGTGAGTTGGGGAACATTTTCAAAGTTCCCAAAGTTCTCAGACCCTCTCAGCTCTTATGTTTTGCCAGATCGGCTGTGCCTACTTGCAAAGAGACCATCTTGATTGAGCTCGTTGACTGATGACTCAGTAGCAGAGGGTTTGGTGTCATTCCGACTGCTCCTTCCAGTGCTTTCCAGCCATTTGTATGCACTTCTGCCCTCATGGCACATGGCCTCAGGGTCTCAGAAAGGGTATAGGGCAGATAAGGATAACTGAAGTGGGTCGTCCATCTATCCTATATTCATAGTCAGTAGACAGGTGAGTTAGTTACTTTTGCTTCACTGTGACGGACATGCCTGACAGAAACCACTTAAGGGAGAAAAAGTTTAGTGTGGCTCATAGGCTCAGAAGGAGTTCAGTCCAACATGGTGGGGCATACGTGGCGGCAGGAGCAGCTCACTGTTTGGCAGCGGGAGGCAGAGGCTCTTCACAGGGTATGGGCAAAAAACTGAGAAACCAGGCTGGAACCGGGGGCAGCTGTAAACTTCCAAGACTGTCCCCTGCTGATCTACTTCTGGCAACCAGGTGTGGGCCACTATTAGTATATTATCATCATAACTCCCCCACTTGGAGACAGGATGTTCAAAATATTGAGCCAAGAAGACCATTTCAGATTCAAAGTCAAACATCAGCCTGTTTTTTGGGTGTCTCAATTTCTAGTATATTTCCCTTGTATTTCAATCTAGTCGGATTACTGTCCTAAATTGAGTTTTCCCCTCTAACAGTGCTTCTCCAGCTCCAAGATGAGTTTACCCACCCTCGCACATGCACAAAGAGATCACAGAAGGCTCAGCAATGGGGGGAAACACCTTTTCCCATCTATCGTTTGCCACCCCTCCACACATGCCTCTTTCAATAGAGAAATGTTCATAATGTGTTGTCTTGTTCAGGTACATTTTGCTCCCTCGAAATGGTCTTTTTTTTTTTTTTAAAAGAAACATTTTGTTTAATTTTTCATTTATACTCTCTAAAGGGCTATTATCTGACTTCAAGCTGCTTTTAGTAGAAGTTATCTTAGCGAATATTCTGGGAAACAGTAAGTAAATTTAAAGTTTTTGCCTATAGAAGCATCATATTTTTGTAGAGGAAAAAATAAGCTTTTTTTGATAGAATGCCAACAACAAGGAAGTATATTCTTACCTATCTGCAAGAATTGTTTTTATTTCCCCTCTGTTTTGTGGAATGTTCTGAATGGATACATCTCCCCCCCCCAGAGGTCTTCAGCAGCTGCAGTATTGTCAGGCATTCATTTAGTGTGAAATGCAGCTGGCCAGATGAGGTTAATTCCTTTGAGATACGGCTACAGACACTTCTAATGATGAAAAATTGTTCCATTCTCTCTTAAAGCCATTTGTTGCAATGGAGTATATTTTTCCTAACAGGTCTAACATTTTATCCATCCTTTCCATTGCTCAGGATGTGTTTCATGCATATCATTGTTTTTGTTTTTCTCATACAAATAGCACATTTATTTCTTTATTCTTAAGTTATAAGTTATTTGAGGTCCTTTATTACTTTATGTGAAGGCATAAATAACTGAGAATGTTAAGGGGCTGAGGAAATGGATCATTCAATGAAGTGTCTGCCATGCAAACGTAAGGATCTGAGTTCAGATTCTGCAGTATCCATGTAAAAGGCCAGACATGGCGATACTGATTTGCAACTAAGTGCTGGGGTATCAGAGTTCATTGGCCAGCAAGAATGGATAGGTTCAGTGAGACAGTTTGTCTCAAATGATAAGATAGAGAGTAATCAGAGAAGACCTCTGATGTTGACCTCTGGCCTCCAAGGCACACACACATGCACACTCACACATGTACATACATCACATACATAAATGTGAATATTATATAGAGTAGTTCCAACATTTTTTCTCTTAAAAATCCTTACATATTTAAGTTGAGAGATGCGTTTATCATAAAGGGAGACTGAAAGCTATTAGTTGCATAACCCATACCATGGTTTCTGTGCCCGATTCTTGCAAACATTTAAATACAGTAAATGCCTGAGAAGGCATGAGCCAGCCACTTGACCCAAGTTTCTCAGTCTTTTAAAACCCCAATTCTCCTTAATTGATAAACATATACTTGCTGCGCTAGCTATTGGCCTATAATACAAAACTATCAATAATCATGTTTAACTTGAGATAACCTTCTTTTATGAGTTTAATCACTTTAAAGCCCATGGAGGTGCATATTAAAGCTCCCAAGTCCGCCAGAGCATTGCTCTCCTTCTAGTTTAACAAGCTAATATAATTAGATGCTCTGGAGAAAAAAAAATAGCCATTTTAACCCAATGACATTAAAATCCAAAATTCAATGTGGAATTGAAGATAGATGGAATTGAGGGTCCACACTCAGCCCACTCATGAGATCTGTTAGATTATTATGAATGATACAGTTTGGCGTCTATCAGGACTAGATGAACCCCTTGTCAATTTCTTGATCTGAAGGTTCTGGAATATGCAATTAGGACTCATGATTTAATAAAAATAAGATCAAAAGCACTGCTTTTGAAGTCTTGGTCATTCAAAGTAGCTTTCATAGTGATTTTGAGAGGAGAAGAGAGAATGTTATCCTAGTTATATGATAATTTGGGATACTGGTGCTAATTACATCACTATCCTTCAAAGTTTCAAAGACTAACTTAATAGAACTTCTTATTGAAATACTTCAAACTTTCATCCTTCTAAAGTTCCAGCAAGTTAGTTATGACACAAATGATGATGGATATACTCTTCTCCTCTCTGTTTTAGCCCCCTGACACCGTCTCTTTCCCTCCACAACTCATTTTTCTCTTATTGTGTTTGCTCATTTCTGTTTTCTTTGGCAACATTTTGCCCTTCTGGGTTTTTTTTTTTTTTTTAGGTGATCTTGGGCTCAGCTTCTTGCCCTTTCTGAACCACAGAGCACATTCCTTCGTGAGTTCCCTCCCATATTTTAAGTAGCGTACATACAGTGTAGAATTTCAAAAGTCTATGTCCCCAGCACACAACCATCTCCCTGTGTGTGTTTAAGTATCTCTATTCAGACTTCTCTTCAGAGCAAGCAAAGGAATTGGCCATTCATAAAGGAACCCATCGAGCTTACAACAAACAGAAATTGATGTCATTGCTTAGACAGCTGCAACTAAATGCTCAACAGCTGTGGTTTTTGTTTTGGAAAAAAAAATAGTCCCAGTGAAATCTGATATTGGATGACCACAAATGAGGGTAATGACCATCATATACAAAACAGTCAAAAGGCCTTTGGTTCACGGTGACATGGGTCTAAAAAGAAGTGACTCTAGAAACTTCATGGACTCTCCTTCCTTATTCTCCCTCTTTCAACGCTGTGGGCAATTAAACAACTTCCTCCTAGCTTACTGGTCTTGCCTTCTCTGAGTCAGACTAAAAGTAAACCATTCACCTCAAGTTTGATGTATCTTCCTAGTGGTGGATTCAGCCATTTCCATGTGACTTTGACTGGGCCAGTTTTCTGTGACTCTGAGAATCTCACTGATTGTAACTAGAAGGGGCGAGTAGCTAGAAGTCTTAGGTAGATGAAAACAAAAATATATTTTCTCTTTAATTTTTTTGTAGAACTTTTGTTGATAGCATGCAAGATGACATTGATTCTACTATCTTCTTGTCTACTTATTTCACTCACTTCTAATTAAATTGTGCGCATGGAGAAGGTGTCTGAGTTTTCTGTGTCTGCTGTCTTCCAAATCAAGCAATCAGCAGGTGCTTATGGGAGTCTGAGGAGGCAAGAAAAGGACTCAGGAAATTCATTATGTTTATGAATTTCCTGAAACCACGTATCAAATGTCCATGTGAGAGTAGTATGGTCCAGGTCCCTCAACATGCTCAGTTTGATGGACATCAAACATGAACACGTTGATGCTGGGTGGACTCATTACCAAGCGTATAACGCTAGTGGCACTCTAGATCCTTCTTGAATAGGGATTTGCAAGCACAGAAAAAGTGAAAATTTAATCCATGACATTGATGGAGCACTCTGGCTTACTAAGATTGTAGCATTTACTCTTCAACATGTATCTAGAAAAAGACCAGTTTGGTCTTAGATGTCTTAGAATTCCAAACCAAAGCATCTATTTATAGAGTGCAGCGACAAGTCATAGACACAAACTTGGTTCCCCTCCCCTCAATTAAAACAGTCGATTTTTCTTCTTGGTTAATTGCTTGGTTTTACAGATGGAGGCAGACAGAGGAAAAAATTTGGATTAGTTTCTGTAGCAGTTACTCTTAACTATTGCCGTGAGAGAGCATTCAAAGTTAATCAGCTTAAGGGCGAAAGGGAAAATTATTCAGTATATGGTTCTAGAGGGTAGACACAGTCTCTCATGGTGGAGATGGCATGGCTGGCTGGCCAAAGCTGGAGGAGGCTATGTCACTGCAGACATCTTGGAGGCTGAGAGCTGCAAGACAGCTTGCTGCAAAGGCAGACTTCTCCTGGAGGTAGGGTGGGTCTAATCCACCTCAAGGGCACCCCTTGTGACTGCCTTCCTCCAGCAAGGCTCCACCTTTTAAGGTGCCATGACCTTGCAGAAACATATGAGACTGTGGGGGACACACTTCAAACCATGACAGCTTCCAACTATCATACTTAGAAAACAAGGTTAATGATTAGTATTCAAGACATGAGTCCAAATGCTGGTATAATAGAAACTTTTATGACAAAGATATAAAATCTGTATTTCAGCAGCTTATGCTTTCAAGTGCACTTGCTTATTTTAGAAAATATTTTTAAAAGATTTGATGAAATTTGCAAATAGGAGACCATTAAGTCAAGGAAGAAAAAAAATGCATAAAGTATATAAAACAGAAAAGTTACATATATGTATATGTATATATGCATGTATATATATGCATGTGTATATATACTACACATCTCAATCTTCCACATAAATATATATTATGTTATATCTTTGCCTATTTGATGATTTGATTCTCTCATTATATTTATGAATTTCCTGAAACCATGTGCCAAATGTCCATGTGAAAGTAGTTATGGTCCAGGTCTCTCAACTGCCTAGATTTAAAGATACAATGAAAATGGAACTTAGTTGGTATTTTTACTTCACTGTACATTGGCGCAACAAAAATATCTGACCCAAACAACTTAGGGGAAGAAAAGAGATTTATTGGCTCACAATTCCATGCAATAGTCCATATTGGCAAGAGAAACACAGCAGCAGGAACGGAGGGAACTGGTCACATTATGCCTGTTGCAAGAGCAGACAGCAATGAATCACTGCATACATGGTTGTTAGCTTGCCAATGCTTAGCTGATTCACAGTGGTCTGGATCTTCCCACATCAATTATGCATCAAGACATTTTGTAATAGACAGGTCCAGAAGCCAGCTTTAATTTGAAAGTCTCTCTCAGGTATGCCCAGAGGCCTGCCTCCTGGGTCTAGGTTGACAATATTAAGATTACATACGCTTTACAGAAATGAACCAAAAAGGCACAATCAATTCCTAAGGCAATTTCATGGTATTCCAGATTCTATCTCCATCATTGGGTTACCAGTGGATCTGTCAAATATATGGATACTGGATATTATGACCAATGGTGCTTTAGTATTTTCAGCTGGATGCAAGAAACAACATGTCAGTTTTTCAAAGTATCCAATGTCCTTAAATATTACCACATGGGCTTTGCATTCTAGGTTAGAAAAGCACGTGAAAAGCATATTCAAAGATTTTCATAAAAATTTTAAGCAAAATTGATCATACTGAGAAACTTAAAAAACTGTATAAAAGTAAATAGATTTATTCAGTATTATGCAGACAAGTGAAGCATGGTGGCCTTCAGAGGTGTGGATAATGAGGTCTAGACATGCCCCCCCCATGCCTTCCCGTCTCTACCCAGCATTTACTCCTTTTGCCACCATGCATAGAACCATCCCTGTGCATATAATATAGTAACTAAAATATTTCATTGGAGTTATAAAAATAAATGTCTTTTAAAAAACAACACAGGCTAATACAGGAACGCAGTATTCTGGGCCTATGCCTCTTCCTGTGGGAGGAGCTTCCACCTCACCGAGAGATTTAGTTCCTCATCCAAACCATCCAGCTCTTGCTCCTTGGAGAGCTCCAGGAAGACCTGGAAGGGAGGGAGGAGACAGCAAAATGTCTCACATGGATCGCAGTGAGTGCGGCATATGCAAATTGGATGCTTGGATCTCATGGAGGCTACAGAACCAACCAGAACCAACCTACCTGCTCCAAGGTGGACTGTGAGAGGCTGTATTCCTCCAAGTCGAAGTGTTGCTTCACTGCATAGGAATAAATGTGTGTCAGGAGCTCATAGTTTCTCATCTAGATGATCTGATAAATTAGCACGTAGTAACACATAATTAAGATCTTCAATAAGCTAAGTTTGCATGTTGTGTGCTTTCTGGAATCTGGATTTAAGGGAAATATGATGCTGAGAGAGTTTCCTTCCCTGTACATGAGCCAGTGCTTTTTTCCCCCCACATTTGGCACAGGATGATTCTGCAGGAAGGCACTTTGACAAAGGCTGCATCAGTAGATGATGGAGAGAAGATGTCTGAGGTTGTCTAGGGAGTAAATGTCTTTGTGGAATTCTTTCTAAAGGCCACTGAAGCCTCCCCAATTGAACCAAAATAGACTGGGAAGGACAGTTCGAGTTTGGAAAGAAGCAGGCATATTGGAAACACACCCCTCAAAGTTCAAGGCTAGAGCAGCAGTGTGCAGAGAATGTGCGGAGAAGGGGGGACGCTCGGCTCAGAGGCGCAAGGAGGAGGTCGCAGCAACACACTGTGCCATTGGGATAGGAAGGGTCTCCCAGAACCAGGAGACGCCACAGGAGACTGAGGCCCCAAGCAAGTGAAGACGTGATTGTGCAGCACAAGTAGGCCTGAGCGGCAGAGGCAGGGGACGGGCTGGGAAGGACCACGTGGGCCTGTGTTGTCAGCACCTTGCACAAGCTCATCCTATGACAGACCCAAGAGGGTCGGCTCAGTGGTCACACAGGTGTCAGTTGTTTCCTTCCTTTTCTGTCTTGAGACAGAGTCTCGCTTTGTAGAACACATTGGCCTCTAACTTGTGGCAATCCTGGCTCAGTCTCCTGAGATGTGGCCCCACTATGGCAACTTCTTAATCTACTTCTCAAGGCAACCAAACAATGTGCCAGTCCACAGAAAGTGTGATTTAAAATAAGCATCAACGTCCCCAAGGAAAGCATTTTACTGAAATGTATTTGTAACTAGGTTTGGACTCAACTTATAACATTATGTGAGCAAAAATACACGGAAAAAAAAAACTCACAAAGCACAAATCAATATCCTTCTTTCTACCCCTCTGGAACAAATAGAATCCTTTCATCTCCTTGATTTTTGGTGATTCTAAAGTTCAACTTGGGATTTCAGCTTTTAAGTTTCATGTATTTTATCACCTTTCATTTTTGTTCTGAGGAGAGATAATTATTACAAGATTCTGAATTATCTACCTTCCAGGGTCTTATTTCAAAGCCAAAGTTCTTACCCTTCTCTAGCTTGAAGAAAGCTTGGGATAAAGGTCTCACATCTTCCACGGGTAACTTATAGACCATCAGAGAAGAATACCTGAAAGAAAAGGAAAGACATTCCACCTAGGTTAGAAGTAAACTGCGCATGTTCCTCTAGTCACTTTTTAATTATTTTTAATTAAATAAGAATGCCTACAATGTACCTACCAAAGCTTGCCAACACTTTTTAGTGCAGTAAACAGTAAAGATGATCAGTCTAATGCTGGATAGTCCTGTACAGCCTTATTCAAATTCATTTCCTCATCTCTACTTTTTAATTCTAAGCATTTGATTATCTTGGATACACAATAAATGGAGTCATACAGTATGTGCCTTTGTGTAACTGACTGATCATGCCTCAGAACTATGTATTGCAGGTGGGAAGGTATCTGTCACACATGTAAACCACTATATTTAACTTACTCATCTGTCAGTGGATATTTAGGTTGTGTCCATGTCTTGGCTATTATAAATAACTGTGAAATGAGCACAGGCATGTAGATATTTCTTTCAGGTCCTGCTTTCAATTCTTTGGAATGTGAATCTAGAAACAGGATGGTGACCATCAGAAGTGCTCCACATTGTATCCCGGCATTCAGACCATTTCACATTCCCACCAACGGCTTGAAAATTTTCTAATCCTCCCACATCCTCGCCGACAGTCCTTATTTTTAAAGGTAATATTTATTTTAATGCCTGTGTCGTCTCATTGCTTTATTTATACTTCTAGGATCTCAAGTGGGATAACTACAGTGGTTTCACATGCTGTTGGAAGATTTGCCAAAATCATCTTCTAACCTACTTTCTAAGCTGAAGGCTTGTGCTTGACTTCGTCTCCTATCCATGTTCTGAGACTGTTTGTATGGTTTCCTATCCGGAGTGGAAGTCCAAGTGTGTGATGGACAACACTCAACACCCCCCCCATCCTAGTCAAAATGAATTACCAACACGGAGTAACATAACTGAGCTTTTGATTGGGAAAGCATGTGAATTCAGACTCAATAAACCAATACTAGACATTTTAAAATAATTTGCTCCTCAAGTAGACGTGGAAGTCACCGAGACTGAGATGTTACTTCATAGGATATGATTTCATAGAATTGTGGGCCACCCTCCCTTTTCTGTCTCTGTGTTGCATCTTCTTGACACCTGTGTTGATCATCTGGACACACAGTGTTTTTGCTCCTGAATTCGCCATCCTGTTCCATTGCTCTACCTGCTGTTCCCAGCTTCCTTTGTGGTCCATTTCTACAGTCTTGCTCGGCATGCTGACTTACAGCATTGTTTTTGTATTTATATTCTACTGTAAAAGTGTATTTTCCCACCTTGTTACGTTTGACTTATTACTCTGTAGTATCCTTCTCTTCCCTCTTTCCTAGGCGTTTTCCTGATGCTGCACATTCCAGATGTGAAGGTAACCCTTAATTTTTTTTTTATTGCTTTCATCAGAACGATGTTATGGTCAGAATTTTTGTAGAGTGCAGTGTTGATGGATTTGGATGGAATAGATTTGCATCCTCTTTCTGCCACTTGCTACCTTCACTGTGTGAGTGAACCTATCTCCTAATCCATTTTCTCTTCATTCAGATAATAACCTACCCATTTGTGAAGATCCATGTTCAATAGGCCAGACCCTCAAAAAACATTTTTGGGATCCCCTCCCCTTGTGTATTATATGTGTGTACGTACATGTGTGCATACGTGTGTGTATGAATGCACTCACTGTACATGTGAAGGTCAAAGGTCAACTTCAGATATACACTGCTGGTATTTGAGGCTCATGCATACAGTCATGCCTTTTTTCTATGTGAGTGCCCGAGATCCGAACCTAGGTCTTCATGCTTGTATGGTATCCATTTCCTCAGCCCTGAAATCACCTTGTTTTAGTTTGGAATGAGGAACGGATAGTTTGAACTTTGAAAAAGTCTCTGTGAAGCTTACATAAGATGACGCAAGACTGGAACACGCCTCTGCACAGTAGGACCAGAGTGCATGCTGCACCTGCTTTTACACAAGCTGCCTGTTCTCTACTTTACTTGCTTCTGCATCCAGTGAGTAATCTTTCAGATTTCCTCCTCCAATGGCTGCAAATCCGTGGAATGGACAGATGAAAGGACATTTGACGCCAGATCAAAGGCAGGAAACCAACTTTGTACCTTTCTTGCCGGGCAGCCCGGGGAAAAAATCTCAGGATCTGTGCGTGGAGGGGCTCCACTTGTTCAGGGGTCTTCACCTTCATCTCCAGCAGGTAGTCTTTGCCGAATTTGCTTTTCAGATGTTGGATAGAACCGATACACCTGGAGGTGGAATTTGGGATATGTTCACAGCAGAAAGAGAAATGACATGGAGGAGAACAGTATTTGAGACTCGTGGCTGTCAGTCCACACCATTGTTTATTAGGCACAACAGGTCTGGCTGTTCACAATCAAGTACCATAGGGGTGAGTTTTAAGTTCCAGGTGTCACTCACCTGATCCTTCCCGACACCATGATGGCCACACGGTCACACACGGCCTCGGCCTCAGCCATGTAATGCGTGGTCAGCAGGGCGCCTCTCTCTGTGTTTTTTATGGTTGCCCGTATTGCCTGCCTGTATTGTCAAGACAACATTTGCAATTTAGGAAACCTTTCAATGGATCCAGAAAGGAAAAAACAGCGTGACAGAAGGCGGCACGTGTAAAATGTGGTTTTTCTCACAAGCTGGAATTAAAAGATCAGCGCCAAGCCAAGCAGGAGTGCAGATGAGAACGGCAGGAACAAGACTCAGCAGCAGTGTTGTCTCAACCTAGTGGGAAGGAAATGAATGCAAAGGAAGTGCAAGTTCTTAATGAGAATCACCGTTCTCATGCCCAGTACTAGGCATGGTAGTGGGGCAGAGGTGCCCGCACCAATCCACAAGATCTCGGGTGATTACAGGGAAGTAGAATGAGCTACTTAGTCTTCCTTTATAAGAAATGCTTACGAAATGCCACCAGAGAAAGAATTGCTTTTGCAGTGGGTTGATTTCAATAGTGATGCTATTATGTTTGTCTTCCACATCCGCTAAATGTTGCAGGGATACATTTTCAGCGAGAGCCACAGCTTGCAAACTTGCCACCAGGCACCCGTTGAGCCCTCATGGCAGCGAGCTCCTCACCACATTTGCTGCTGCCCCTCGGGGTCCATCCCGGTGGACGGCTCATCCAGCAGCACCACGGACGGGTTTCCCAGGATGCTCAGCACGAAGCACAGCTGCAACAAGAGGGACACCCGTCTGACTCCAGCCGGTGGCGGCGGGGGGGAGTGTAGAGCCTCCCCGAGCCCTGCCCTACCTTTCTCTTCACTCCCTCTGACAGGGTCCTCACGGGAGCCTTCAGCTGGTCCTGCAGCTTGAGCGCGTCCACCAACCTGGAAGACACCCAGCCCAGCATCACCACCCACTCTACAGCGAGGATGGAGATCGGAGGGTGGGATGAGCCAGAGCACGACGGGGGAGCGGTACTCAGACATCAGTTCTAGGAATACATTGAATGAGCTGATGGGGAGAGAGAGACAACCGGGGCAAGAAAGGGAAGTGGGGTTCATCATAAATGCAGTTCTGGAGCAATAGGTAGTGGTCTGGGGGGCTATGATGGCTAGTTTGACTCTTTTCCAAATATTGTCACCTTTGGAAAGAGTATAGATACATGTCATGGTATCAAACTGCTGTTCTATGGTAGTTTAAATTTTAGTATTTTCAGCCTTTTTTTTTAAAAACCAATATATGACTTTTCTTTTCCATGTTTAATTTGCCAGGAGAAAATGAATATTTTGAAACCTGGGATTGTGGATCTTGTACATTTTGTAGTTGCACATTTGCCCAGTGTGTGGGGGCAGCATCCACAGCTCTCACCCTGCCATGAATGCTCCCTCCCCCGCCCCGACCCCTCAGGCCCCGGGAACAAAGCAGGGCAGGCGCAGCTCCCTGTATACCGTGCAATGGCCATGGCGGTGTCGCTTTTGCTCAGCCCTTTCACGGCAGCGAATACCTCCAGGTGCTCTCTCACGGTCAGGTTGGGCCACAGAGCATTCTCTTGAGGGCAGTACCCCAGGAAGCCCTGGAGTGTCCCCTTCTCCACTCCCCTTCAGGAGCACCTATGGATCAAAGGTCCATCACAGCCCAAGCTGTGCTTCCTCTTGGAGTGCTTCACGACAGCTCTCTACAAACTCACGCAGGTCGGAGGAGCTCTAAATGGATTTTAGTTCTTTGTAACTGTCTTCTGTTGGAGAGAGTTGCCCGTGGTAAACACGTATAAACCAGTGCGCCCAGTCGCCAACTCAGTCTAAGCTGAGCATCAAAGATCCCACAGACCCCGAGCCCTGTCCTTCTGCCTCCCTGTCCACATACGGGGCTTCCTCAACTTCTGAATGAGGAGTTTCAAGCTTATGTTCCATTACTTAACTTCACACGTTGACTAGATTGCTTTTGAATATTATCCTCTGTGACAAAAGCTTTTCTGTCTGAGGACAGTAAAGGAATAGGATAACTCATTCCTTGTTTTGAGGTTTTCATTTCACTGAATGCATTGGGCAAGAAATAAGCAGAGAGAAATAAAGACAGATAGGAAGGGGGGTTATGGTGGACTTTCAAGCTGAAGGGGAGGAAACAAGGGAAGAGACATTGAGTCAGGTGATCAGAGAGCCTTTCTGTCCTTCGAAGGATCATTTAAGCAGAAAAGAAGTTGGCAGCTGTGAGGGGCAAAAGAAACAGAGAGGCAACTAAGGGATGCTATTGCAAAAGGCAACAGCAGAGCCTGGGGAGGGATGAAGCTTGACATGTTCATAGATGGAAGCAGGGGCAGGTACCCTGGCACAGGTGGGGGAGGGGGTTCACAGGAAAGAAGCGGCAGGAACACACAGAAATCACCTCCTACAGTTCTAGCAACACAACGGGGAGGTGAGCAGATGGGGGGGGGGCGCTGAGAGGAAGCACAGGAATGACCACCGCAAACCAGGCAGACCGATGTGACCAAGTTCATGGCAGGGTGCTCCAGGAGTTGACGTTATACTCGTGTGTGTGTGTGTGTGTGTGTGTGTGTGTGTGTGTGTGTGAGAGAGAGAGAGAGAGAGAGAGAGAGAGAGAGAGATACCTTGCATGTGACAGTCAATGGATCAGAGGACAACTTTGAATATTGATGCCCACTTGCAATGTTGGCACGACACAGGATCTCTTTTGTGCTAATTGTGCGTATCAGGCTCTCTGGCCTGAGTGGGATTTTCCTGGCTTCCCTTCCCTCTCCACAGGATGGCTGGGGACTACACAATTGAGATGCTCACGCTTGTATAGCAAGCATTTATGCCACTGGGCCATCATTCCAGTCCCTGATATTGACTTCTGATCAGACCCAGAACATTCCCTCTAAATGTCTTTGAAGACGTAAGTAATCACTTCCTGTTATGGCCTATTTTCAATGTGCATCATGTGGCAATGATTAGATGGTATCTTTTTTGCCTATAAAGCTGAAATAACTTATGAGTTCATTTTGAGGACCACTAGATAGCATGTTTTCTACATTATTCATTTACCTGTCCTGCAGTGGATTTTGTGTCTCCAGTTATCATGCTAATAGTTGTGCTTTTACCAGCTCCATTGTGTCCCAACAATCCTAAAATCTCACCTGAAAAACAGTGGGTTACACTTACAGTTAATTAATTTTGACAGTTAGGCTGAACATCAAACAGTCCAACGTCTCCTTGTGTGGCATGTACTGTACAGTGTATGGCTCATTGAATTGTCGCAGCCATCTAAAAAAAAATCATCATAATCTCTTCTTCTGCTAGATGTGTGGATAAAAACTCTGAAGAATGAGGTCACTTGCCCAAAGCCACTTTGATGGGAATCAACAAAGGAAGCCAGGAGAACCAGAATCTGAGCCTAAGATCATATAATACTCATAGAAATAACAGCTACCGAGCAAGCTCTGTGAATTGTACCGGGTCATCTCTAGCCTGCTCTCCTGTGAAAATATAATGAACATCCAGAAAACAGTGGAAATGTCACAGGCTTGAAAGGTTTACTCTAGGAACGTGTGGTTTCCAGGTGGTGGTCCCTATTCATGGGTAAATGACTAGACTTGGGAATGGGATGCATAAAGCAGCTGCCACGGCCCTGCTGAAGGAGTCGCATAGGAGTCCCCAGCAAATAGAAACAGAAGACTGTGTCTAACCTTTCCGAACACAGAATGAGACGTTTCTGGTGGCAACCTTCCTCTTCCTCTTGGAAAAGCAGTGCCTCCTCTTCCCGGCATACTCCTTGCGCAGACAGCTGGCAACAATGACGGGCTTCTGTCAATGACAAGGACCGCATGTCTGACCTTCTTTCTCTCCATCGGCCTTGGGAACCAGCCCTGTTGCATCGCCCCGTGCTGCCCAAGGTCCTCTTACTGGGTGGGGTGGGGTGCTCCCTGGACAGCCTCCTGTCTTAGCCCTGTTGCCTGGAGAGAAAACACTGGTATCTCTCTCCTCCAAAGATAGTTACTTAGGAATGCTTTTATTTCATAGAACCTTCCTGGTTCTGGAGGGTGTTTTATGTTAAATAACTTCCATGTGTTGTGTCCTCAAAGTAATGCTATGTCACTTTGCTTAGTTTCTTTTTTTTTCCTTTATTAGTTTATTAGTTTCTGTAATCAAACCATGTAGATAAGACCTTACATATTTAATACAATGCATTACCCCTGTACAAATGGAAAAAAAATTAAGTTTAATGTTTCTAGACCAATATGGCTGTTAATCTCTGTACAATGCCAACTCAACACAGTAAACTGGGATACTTTTTTTTTTTAAGTTGACAGCGCAGCTAAAGTTTCCAAAAATTCAAATAATATAATATATGTGTATATATATATATTTATTATATAAAAAGACCAATAATAGCAGTATGTTATGCATCAATAGCAGCAACAGCTTTTCCAGGTTCTGCAGTCATCTGAACAAAATTATAGAGACATCCGCACGCTCCATTAAAAAAAATAAGTAAAAAACAAAATCCCAGAAAACAGCAATATTCTGTTACTGTTGACTTTGCTTAGTTTCTGAAAGTCTTTCTTGGCTTTTGCAATTTCAACTTTATTCTTTACTTTTAAATTTATTCTTTGTGTGTGTGTGTGAGTGTGTGTGTGTGTGTGTTTGGTTTATGTGTCTGTGTAAAAGAGGGCACTTAAGTGTGTGTGCCTGTGGAGGCCCAAGGATGACATTAGGAACCATCCTAATTGCAATAGGATGCTCTGCCTGCTTATTGTTTTGTTTTGGGGTTTCTAAGGTCTACCTTCCAGGGATGGAATTGCAGGCTATTGCCATATCTGATCAACATTTTTACATGTGATCTGGGGAGCCCAACCTCAGTTCCTTTGGCTTGTGAGGCAAAGATTTCAATCCCTGGGTCATCTCCCAGCCCAAGACTTTTTAAAATTTATTTTAAGAAGTATACACAGTTAAGTTCATTTTCATTCTGCTTATTTAGATATAAAAACAGTAGCTACTTTCTTAAATAGCACATCTCATTGGAAAGGATGAAAGAAACACAAAATCTTTCAACAGCTTGAATGGGAAGCCAATCCCTTTAAGAGACATGCCTTGGTATTATTTGGTAAGACTGCTTGGCTTGCTTTTACCTCCCCCGCATCCGCAGAATTCAAGGCACTGGCTGTCCTCATTCTTTCCATCTGAACATCTTCATCTTCCCCTTCTGGCTCTTCTGGATTCTGACACATGCCATTGCTTCTTGGAGAAATTCTAGGGTCCAAACCATCCATTAATAATTACTTCGTGGCTACCATCTGTGCATCGAGATTTTCTCACTCTTCCAATCTCAACTCCAGTGGGGCATGTGATGAATCGACCCATCTCTTGCACCCGCCTCCTATAACATCTTACCTATGTGCCATTTTGCTTATCTAGAAAACAGTATTTTTCAATATTGATGGATAACTTGCAGCTTATCATCTTGCAAGTTTTAAATAGCATAGCATAGCAAAATAAAATTTCTTGGAACCTTAGCATTTACACCAAATGTAGCTGCTATGTTTTAATGGGGGGGGTCTCAAAATACTTCTGCCTTGCCACCAAACAAGTCTGCGATTTGCCATTTGGGCTTTTCACTGCCCCCCAAAAGAGTAGAGTCATTACTATTATTGACTGGGAATTAATTATTCCACTCCTTGCTCCTGAATGGCAGCATTCTTTTACCTACCAAAGTATTCAAACTCTCTGCTCTTTTAGTGGAAGGAGCCAGGTCACACCAATTGCATGCAGACAGCCCTTTCCAGTCAACACTTCACATCTATTTCTGCCACTAGATCATGCACTCCCTGGCTCGAGTGTTTGAGACTCAACTGTCTGATTATCCATATTTTAGCATATATTTAGAATATATATCTATAGTTTAGAATCAATAAAAGAAATAATCCAATGTGATTTCTTCCAACCTAAAGAAGGGATCCTTTCTCATCGATTTCTTTCCATACTTCCATTCCAGACATCGAAGGATAAAAAGGAAAATGAAAAAATGAAGGAAAGGCTAGGAATAAGGAGAGAAAAGTGAAATTAGAAATATGAGATTACCTGCCTAGTATCAGAGATGAATAGAGATCATTAAACTTTACAAAAATATGTTCAATGAAATCATGATCAATTTCTTTTTTTTTCCACTCATACAAACTTGATAGGTACCCTGAATCCCCTTGTTCCCTCCTCCCTTTACCCCTTCTTTCCTGCCTCCCTCCCTTTCTCCCAGTGCCTCCTCCTCCCCTAATCCCTGAAGCATCCTTTAGTGTGCATGTCAAACTTCCCTCTGGGTCCTCCTCTCTGAAATCATGACCAATTTCTATGTAGTAAATTTGGAAATTGTCAAATTCATTTAAGTATGAAATGACTACAATTATGGGATCGAGTTTCTCCATTATTTCACAGCTTTCTTTCACGGCTGTATAGTATTCTGAAAAATTGCAAAGTACATCATATTGTCTATTGGTCTTTATGAAATTATTGTCTCAGATTGTCTGAATATATCTCCATGATCTATAGACATTACATCTCCATATTAATATGAGCAATCCATGCAGCAAGTATAACCGTTAAAATTACTAAGTACAATAAACATAGTTTTAAAGAAGAGCATATTCTTACAATGAGGAATACCAGAAAGGGCTCAGCGGGATGTGAGTCTTCATCAAAGAGCTGGAACATGAAAAGCTAGACAAGGAAAAATAATGGAAAGGGAAGAAAAATAATGTTTTGTTTTCCAAATTTTGCCTTCATAGATATAAATTGCCCTCAAATACCTCTGTTAACATTTTCCCTAGCTGCACACAAGTTTCAGGCAAGTGTCCATCAATGTACACATTGAGGAACTGGCTTCCTTCATCCCAAAGTCTGTGAGCTTTCATTTGAAGCAAGAGGCTCTGTATCCCCTTGTGACAAAGGGTTGGAGGGGAGCACTGAGCCAACAATGAGAGATGTGTTTACTCTCATACCACAGAGTTCCACACAACCTTCCTATGCCCACTGCCCTGATCACGGGTTTCTTTCCTTCCATTCCCTTCCCCACAGCTATCTCCCCATCCGTGCATTACTTTCCTTCATTTTGTAAAAGCATAGGTATAAGGTGTTCAGGAAGTAGGGACTTTATACATATTGGGTGCCTCTTTGAAACCTGCAATTTGGGGAGATTAAGGGCATTTCATTCATCTCCTTTATGAACGCAGCTCTAGTTCCCACCACGCATTCCTCTTCCTTCCCAGGTGTTAGCCAGAGTAGCGTGTTCTACTCTAGTCAGGGGAAATAAACCGGATGGAATCCTCAAACCTCATACACGGTTAGCATTCTGTAGTGACCCACACTGTGGGCAAAGCATGATGCCAGACAGTGGTATTACTTACATGAAAAGATAAGAGCAAACAGCCAACCAGTGTGGCTTGTGGTATTAAAAAGATAACACAATAGAGTGCAAAGTTTCCATAGAAATCCAAAAAAGTTCCAATCACAGAGAAAAGGGTGATCTAGAAAAAGCATGAAAAGATAATATTAATTTCTCTTAATCTCATTTTATATTCCCACATCTAGATGGCTCATCTTGAAGACACTGTACTACATAGTTCTTTTTAAATTTAAATTTTAAAAGTCGGCATATAAAGTGATAACTTTCATGGTGACATTTTCAATTGTATATAATTTTTTGATCATATTCTCCCTTCCCAATCTCTTCTCCCAAAAAGTTCCTCTCTTGTTTTCAATCTCATATATTTATGTCACATATATTTATGTCATATATATTTAAATCTCAGTCTGCTTATACAGAAAAATATATTTTAGCATTCCAAATTTTAACTCCAACCTTAAAGACTTCTGCCAATGTATCTTTACTTACTTTCTCTCTTAGCAACTTGGTCAATTATTTTGGCCTAGACGGCTACAAATAAAACATTACTGGATAAATCTAGGAACTGATGTATAGAACTTTTTAATGACAGAAAATGAGAAAGGCTAGTAAGTGTTGATTTCTGGAAGAAGAATTAAGAATTAAGAACACTAGATAAGCAGCAATTACAGGAAACAGTTAAAATTGATTTGTATCAGAAAAATAATAAAACATTAATATTGAAAGGAGAATTTGTTGACCATAACAATAGAGAAAAGGCACCACTTAATGACACCGACAGGCTTAAGTAGAAGTACTAAAATATAGGATTCAGCATATAAAATATCTATGCTTTTAAACTTCCTTTTCTAAAATGTTGGGATGGCCCAAAAGTTTTTGTACTTTCAATTTCTTTGTCTTACAAACAGAACTTTTATAATTGTCAGAGTATTCTTCCTAAATTATCTCTTGTATTTGTCATCTGCAGTACACACTTCAGAATAAATTCCTGAGTGTCCCGTGTAAGACCCGTGCTTCATCTTATTTCCACCCCACTCTTCAGCAAATTCCTACTCCTCTACTGGGGTAAGTATAGGCCATGTCCTTTAAGTTTTTGTTCATTTGTCATTTCCTAATATTTCTCAGATTTCCCTTCTTTTTTGGGTGTAGTGTGTATGTATGTGTGTGTTGTGTGGTATGGCCAGAAGTTGACTCCAGGCATTGTCCTGAGTTGTTAACTTGACATTTAGGGGGTGAATGTTTGGGCGCATCTATGATGAATTATCTAGTCAAGGCTGGACTCTACACAAGCCTTACTTTAGATTGTCTTGATTGCATACCTGGTGTGTGAAGAAGACCCATAGTGGATATCAAATGATTAATTTATTTTTTTTTTTGGTATTGCAAGAGTACAGGAAATTAATATACCCTTACATCACATATTTTTTCACTCCTCATTTATACAAAGGAAGTGCGGCCTGTGAAATGCATCTTTAGTAAGGAATTTGTAGAAGTGGCTTCTGGTTTTAATTAAACCAGTAACAGAATTAGTAATTGTTTAAGTTTGTGGAGATCCTTGTATTTATTCTTTCTCGGCAAAAAGAAAATGAAGATGGTCCCTGGGATTCCTTCTAGATCAGAATTTTGTAGTTCTAGAAAGTTTCTCCAATTTTAAAGCCAACGATGAAAGTAGGCCAGGTGTCAGGCCAGGTGTCGTGGTCTGAAATGTGTCCCCCACAGTTTCATGTGTTTGGGAAGGTCATAACGCTTTGAGAGGTGGAGTCTTGTTGGAGGAAGGAGGTCACGGGGGTGGGCCTTGAAGTGGATTAGTCCCACCCTGACTCCTGGAGAAGTCTGCCTTTGCAGCAGGAATTTGTCTGCAGTGACTTAGCCTCCTCCAGCTCCGCCACTCGGCCGTGCTGCATCTACCGGGAAAGACCGTATCTCCCTTCTGGAACCGTAATTTGAATACCTCCCCCTTTCTCCCTTAAGTTGCTTGACTTTGGGGGTTCTCTCACAGCAACAGTTAAGAGCAACCAACACACTAGGGGAAAGGTACAGATTTTGGCAAGGATCCATACTTGAGACAAATATTGAAAATTTGGGGCTGGAATATTAATTATTATTCTACCAAGGGCAAAATTTAAAGCATTATCTCAGAATTGTACGCGAAGCACATAAAAGAAACATACTTACGATATAGAAGCAGAAAGACCAAATGCCCCGGTTTTTCCTCCCCTTGCGAGAAATGAACGAAATCACGTACGTTAAGAAGATGAGGGACATGGCGTAGCCAACAGAACACGGGATCTGAAATCAATAGGAGCATGAAGCGAAGTTGAAGCCAGACCCACAGAAACATTCAGGCTCCAAAGCACTGCCATGGTATAGGATTTTTTTTTTTTAATTTTATTTTTTCCACTCATACAAACTTGATAGGTACCCCATTCCCCTCCCTCCCTCCACCCCTCCCTGGATCCCCTTGCTCCCTCCTCCCTTTTTCCCTTCCTTTCCCTCTCCTTTCCCTGTCTCCCAGTGCCCCCTTCCCCCTCCCATTCCTAGAGCATGGCGTAGGACGTTTATAGTCATTCAAAATAGGGCAACGAACTGCCCATGAAAGCAGTTCCAATATTCAGTTTTCTAAGTGGATCACACAGTGATATTTGTGGGAAGGGTATTGCCACTTACTTGCATAACGTGATTTATAACTGTGAAAAAAGACTCTTTGAAGCTTAAAAGGTATTCCATTATATACATAAAGATGAAGACGAAACAGTAGAGAGGGACGTCCACCAGGGCCTGCCCAAGCCAGTAGGCAGAAGGGAAGAGGCCGGAGATCCGCAGCTGGGACCAAGCTTTGATCTGTTCAGGAGGCGACGCAGATAACACAAGGTGACACGTTGCTTTGAGGTTTTTTAAAATAGGTTAAATATTCAGACAAAGTATTTTATCAAGCCTGGATTATGGCTACGAACGCTATCTAGGCTAATGGGTGCAGGTGAGTCGTGGACATAACTATCGGTTCATCACATCCCTGGAGGAATGCATGAGGGAAGACCCCAGACCAATCAAAGCTACGAACAGTGCAGCAGACAAAGCGGTGACTTATCCGGGTGAGTGGGAGAAAGGGGAGATTATCCATTTAAGCTACCGATTCTCAATTATGGTGATTCCACTGGGTCTCTGTTTCTCCCTCCACATACATAAAACTATATGTAACATGTTACTACATTAGGTATAAGTAACAGAAAATAATAGATGCAATATATTATAATATATAAATAATATTATATAATATTAAGATGGACAAGTAATATATAATAGGCAAATCATTTATAAATATTATATATTGTTTATATAATACATGATTTAATTGATTATATATACTATGTATATATACATGTACAACATCTGCACTTATATATAACATATATGTACATATTATATGAACTTATTGCTACATATTATATATATTAATTTGAAATTACATAACATATAGTTACTATGTATTCTATGTTTTATAAATTATAGATATAAAGGTTTCATGTGTATTAATAAAATACTATGGAATTTATAAATTGTCAAGCATTAGTCTTCTTTTTTATATTATATATAATGAGGCTTTTATATTTCTCAAATGTCCTTTCCTTTTATTTCAGCATTCTCTTTCAGTCAATTTTTCAGTGTGCATGTGTGTACATATATGCATTGTGTGCATGTGTGTGAAGAGTAGGAGACCCTCTCAGCTTGTCATTCCTCAGACCCTATACACCTTGTGTCAGGAGATAAGTTCTCTTGCTCGCTAAACTGATTGCCCAGTGTCCCTAGGGATCTGCCTATCTCTTCCAGTCCAGTACTGGCATTACAAGTGCGGGCCCCCCAGCCTGGCTCTTTTGCAGGTTCTCTAGTACCTAATTCAGATCCCTCCAAGGCAAGGTTACTGAAGGATCAGTCTTATCAACTTCTACGCCATCTTTTAATTTATTATTTATTTTTGTGCCCGTGTGTGCACGCATGACGGGTGTACGTGTGTGCACGTGGGGAGGTCAGAGGATACTTTGGTGGAATTGGCCCTCTCCTTTCACCTTCATGTGAGTTCTGGGCATTAAATCAGGTCATCAGGCTTGCACGGCAAGTGTTTGCTTCTGAGCCATCTGGCTGATCCAAGTTAACTTTTTTTTTTCCCTTCAAGTAAGATGTGCTCTTATCAAACGTCCATTCTCACCAAGCTGGATGAATGCTTCCCTTCCTGCCCCACAATCAGGATTGGCTGGCCAATGAACTGGCCCTTCTTTGCTTCGCCAGCTCTGGGATTACAGGCGCATCACACACTGTGTTTTCTGTGTGGACATTGAGGATTGACTGAGGTTCTCATGTTTATTGATTGAGCCATCTCCTTGTCTTATCTATAAACTTATTTTGAATTATACCATTACTATTTCTTTTAATTCAAATACCAAATTCTTCATTACTCTTACTTTGCCCTGAGTCTTGAAGTTAAAAGCTTAAATTTTCCAAATGCATTTTAAAAAGTCATTTGTTTATCTTAGTCTATGTTAAGTTCTTCCTACCATTATGTAGTTTATAAACTTTTCTTTTTACCATTTACTCATACACTTGCAGTTTTACTAGTGAAGTTTCTGATTTTTTAATTTAGAATGTATATCTGAATTGGAAGCTCAATTAGATGTGCTTCCTGGAAAAAAAAAAAAAAAACATCTTGTAGTTATGCTGTCTTCAATGTCTACAAAGTAGCCAAAGTTTTGGTTGCTCATGTTTACCTTATAATCACTGATGCTACTCATGGCAATGTAAGGAGGACAGCTGGAAGCCAGAATCAGCCAAAACATGGTTTGTCCCAGGAACTCAAATAGATTAGTTTCCGCGTTCTGAAAAAGCAACGAATACAAGCTGAACGAACAAATCTTAAGCTCCTTTTTCAGAACTGTGTTTAAATTGCAATGTTCTCTGTATTTGCAACATGAAGAAGTAAATTTCCTATACAGGAACCATTCCAAACTGACAGGTTCTCTAGTTCTTAAACCAAAAGGGTTGAATGCATTCCAATTGCTTGGGCTTGTGTTTAGAAATAGGACTTGTTTTTTGGATGTGTATGTGAGTGTGGTGTGCATATATGTGTGTATGCATGTTCACATGTGAAGTGTTTACTGCATGTGGCATCCGGAGGTTAACATCAATTATCCTCCTTGATCACTCTCCGCCTTACATATTGAGGTAGAGTCTCCACTTGAACGAGAGCTCGCCAGTTTGGCTAGTCTGATCAAGTTGCTCTGAGAATCACCTTTCTTTTCCTTCCAAGTGTTGGGATTGTAAGCAGGTGACCATGCCCACCAAAGTATAGAAAGAGGATTTTCCCCCCTCTGTATTTAGAAAAGTTAGTTTGGTAATTCTAAGGTCAGCCGAAGGAGTGTGTGTGTGTGTGTGTGTGTGTGTGTGTGTGTGTGTGTGTGTGTGCGCGCGTGTCTGTGTACATATAGATATACATATTTAATTGGATATTTTTCTTTTACTGAATTTATTCTTTGACAATCTTATATATGTATACAGTATATTCTGATTGCTGTAACCTACTTATTTCTTTAGAAGAATCTAGAGGAATCCTAATATGAACAGTTTGAAATTCTAGTTTGAACTCTGTCCTGTATTTTTTTTCGTTTACACAATTTCTAAAAGAAATGGGTAAGTTCTTTGCTCCCTTCCCCCTCCCTCTCTCTCTCTCTCCCTCCCTCCCTCTTCCCCTCCCTCTTTCCTTCCCTCCTCCTTCCCTCCCTCCTCCCATCTCTCCCTCCCTCTCTCCCTCCCTCCTCTCCTCCCTCTCTCCTCCCCACTCCCTCCCCATCTCTCCCTCCTTCCCTCGCTCCCTCGCTCCTTCCCTTCCTCCCTCTTTCTCCCTCCCTCCCTTCCTCTTCCTCCGTCTCTCCCTCTTCCTTCCTCTGTCTCTCCCTCTTCCTTCCTCCCTCCCTCTCTTCTTCCCTTTCTCCCTTTTTTCCTATCTTTTTCATCTGTACTCACAATAGCTTCAGGATTTCCCTTTTCTGTTTCATGTTGCATTTAAAAAACCCACAAAGCTCCAAAAACTACTGCTTTTCCAAAGCCACAGAGCTGACATGAATCCAGATGTCAGCTAAGCAGTGGTGGGCTCAGCAAGACCATAATCTCAACTGTTCTAGAGGGCAGTCTGCATGATTTGTACTTACCCCCAGATACGTGCTTCTGTCAGTTTGGATCCGCGCTGAGGGTTTAACCATTCTTAGCAGCCCATTGCTAACGATATCCATAAGGACTGGGAAGCAGTTAAGTCTTTTTGTGTTGCATGCAAATGAAAAGCTGTAGTTCTAAAACATAACAAATAAACTTTCATAAATGATCAGATATTAATTTTTTAATGAGGTCAAAGTTCAATATTTTAGTTGAGATTTTGTTTTCAAATCTAGATTCTGAACTCAGGAGAATATTCTACCACTGAACTTCATTCCCAACTCCAAGGTTGTGCTTTTAAAATGGTTTGAAAAGAATAATTTTTAAAAACCCCTTCAAATACTGTAAGTAAAAAATATTGTGTAACGGTTGGAGAAATGGATATGGGGTTAAGCCTTCTGCCTTGCAAGAAGTTCCTGGGTTTGGATCCTAGATCTCATGTAAAAATGCCAGGCAGAAATGGTGGAGGCTTATACTTCTGGCCCTAGAAGGTAGAACCTGAGAAACTCCAGAAACTAGAGCAATCCAGAGCAATTCCAAAAGTTACCCTTGGGCCTCCACAGACAAACACAGTATCCTCCAATATACACACAGACACACACAGACACACAGAAACACACACACAGAAACACACACACACACCATAAATAAATAAATATAAATAAATAAAATAAATATGTCTTTTATTTACTGTGTAAATAAAAGTAAACATTTGCATAAGTGAAACAAAACATGCATACACTGAACAGATTCCTGCATTCAGTTCCTATAGTCTATTTTCAGATGTCTCACTTAAAGCTATAATTGTGGCATGCCAAGTAGACCCTCCTCGGGACACCCCACTGACAGGGGCGTTTCCCTTCATTCATCTAGCTCTAGTTTCTAAGGTTTCCCCTATGCGTTCTTATCTCTCTCTTCAGTTCCTCATAGTCTATGGGGGCATGTTGGTATGTCAGTTATTATGCAGGTCTGGTAAGGACAAGTCTCACTGCAGTGAGTTCCTGGATGCAGCAGTCTTACCTTGAATGGAATGTCTTGTCTAACAATTGGGCTTTGAATTGTTTAAAAACAAATAAATTTTGCTAACACACATGTTTTTGTTGGTAAACAATGATATATAATAAATTACTTATTTTATAATATCAGTGAATGAAATTCACCAAGCAATAACTGAAGAAAATAATTGATTTTTAAGCTTTACAGATTTTTAATTGAATCTGCTTTTTTGACAGTTTCCGTTCCTTCTTTGATTTTGTTTCTTTTATCACCTGATTTTAATTTTTATTTCATAACTGTGTTTGCTTACTATACTTTTTGGGGGAAACTGTAAACTAGAGACAAGCATACCTTCTCAGTACCAGACACAATGATGGCTCCATTATAGGATGGGTCATCTACGCCATCTCTAGCTCCAGAGGTATCAACTTCCAAAGCTATGTTCTGGCCCTCCACGGATTGGATAAAGTCATCAATACTTGCCTCTAAAATGCAACGTAGCAGATTAAAATATTTCAAAGCTAAAAAGTGTCAGCTCCAAGATTTGTAATTCAATCACAATCAATGTCATTGTGTGATACAATAATATACATTTTCAGGACATTTTCCCACATATGAATGTTCTTCTAATTTTAAGCGAGCAATCTGTATGTCTTTCAGGGGATTTATTTCATGATAAGCTTATTTGCTAATGATGACTGAAAATATGACACCATGTGACTCTTAGAATAGTTTGTTTCCAGACAAATAATTTCTAATCACTAAATTGGCTGAAACTCCTTTCACTATCAATAGATTATGAATTGATTATCAAATTGTTTCTAGACAGGGAAGAGAGTCTGATAATGAGAGGAACTTCACAGATTCTTCTCCCAGTGTAACAATGACTATAAATCTAACAAACTAAAACCCCTTGAACCTGTACTAAGCATGTGAGTGAAATAAACATATTATTTTATTTTCTTTCTCTTACCGTGATAGAAAATACCCTAGAGGGTCCACCCCTATGAGGATGCTCCCAAGAAATGAAAATTTACGCTCATTTGAGAAATATGTATGGGGAGTCAGTGAGATGGAACACAACACTAGTGATCTGAGGTCTATCTCTGGACCCATGAGGTGGAAGGAGAAAGCTGATTTCCAAAACTTGCCCTCTGAGCTCAACACACATGCTAGTGACATGTGCACACTTGTCCTCCCTCCCTTTCTTCCTCCTTCCCTTTCTCCCTCCCTCCTTTCTTTCTTCCCTCTTTCTCAAAATAAATATATTTAAAAAAAACAGCATGGAAGCATTGATAGAAGAATTATTTTTAATGGCCAATTATTTGGGGGTAGTATGCATCACTGCTGCTGCTAAATAAAATACGGTATATCTACATTACAGAGTCTTGTTCAACAATTTTAAACTATAGTATTGATACGTGGTATGAACTTTGAAGCACATTTTTATTACCTGTTTTATTGATGATCAGTAGTTGAGTGAGAGGGTCATATGGCTGTTGTCCAGGAGCAAGAAAGTACATGTGAGGGGAAAGGTCCCAGGTGTAATTTCTTTGGTACACTTTCACAAAGATATACTCCACAAGAAGAGGGAAAAAGCCAACCGCCAGAATCAATAGCCTGCACAGAATAATGCTGCCAATGTGAATCTATTATCATTTCTTAACCCTTAATGAGGTCGGAACAGATTATTACTTGATAAAAATGACAAGTTAGAAAAGTTACGTGCATGGGTCTTTCTTCGTTTTGTTCTTTTTCTTACCTCTAAATTGGCAGAGATAAACTCTAGATTAACCCTTTGATCTCCTATCTTGCTCTTCTGCTAACTAGCGCATCTCTCATGGGTAACCTAGGTGCTCCTGTCCAGATTCTACCTGTCTCCTTGGCTGCTGACATGGTGTTCTGCCATTCTGCTGGCTAATTTATTACCACTTCACTAGGTTTTCTCCATGTCCACTTCTCTTCTCATAGTTCCCATTTCTGTTAGTGACCACATGACTTGATTTCTTTTGTCCACAGGCTCCAAGTTTTGCCTAGATTTTAGTCTTAATTCTCCTCCATTCCTCATTTCAAAGAAACTGATGAATCCTATTATGCTCTTTCGCCATAATTTATAATTGCATCTTGCCTGAAAGTTTGCATGGCTAGCATTCCTTCATCTTTTGCTCTCTCTAGACATTGTTACATAGCATTGCCAGTTTAACATCAAGGAATTATTTTTAAATCATGCATACTTCCACCAAAACATGGTTTCTTATTTACTGAGATTAAGTTATATGTTGTTATATTTATCTCTTTATTGCTTAATCAAAATAATATGCTAAAATTTCACCAGCCAATCTCCTAATAGATACTAGGACCAATAACTGAACTGGCCATTATATGTAGTTTTGTACATGTAGTCAATTTTCCTTGTTATTTCTCTTTTTCATGCCTTATTTTTAATGCATTGGCTAAAACAATCTATTATACTCTGATACTCACAAGGATAGAAGAGAGTGGTTTTCGTGTCTCAGCTTTAACCAGCGAACCTTTGCGATGGCAAGGACTTGCTGTCCCCAGAGGGCCACTCCACCTAGTGTCTTTTTCACCTCCATAAGTGAAGAGAGAATCTGTTCCATCTCAATAAGTCTGTCTGTGTCGTCGGCTCTTTCTGCTTGTACGTCTCCAAACATGTCGACCTCTGTAAAAAACACAACCAAACCAAACAAAAATGTGGCAATTCATAAAATTCAGCTCGGGGTATGTTAGTGAAGTCACTGTACAAATTTTAGTGATTAGAATCCATCTTTTTCCTATAGGCATTATCTGACATATTTATGGGCACTACCATGAAAAAATAAACGAAAGATTTGTGTTTTGAATAAAAAAATAGAAAGGAGACGAAAGTACATTAAAGCTTTTGGAAAAATGTACAAAGTCATTATGGTGCCTAGGAATACCTTGAAGACTTTGTAAAGAAAGCAGTTATGTATTTACATTATATAAATTGACCTATAATTAATAAATTAACATATGTAGGGTTCACTATTAATAGTCATAGTGGAGAGATTTTGTAAAGTCTGAGGTTACATACTTTTGTTTAATTTCTACCAATGCCTAAATACTCAAGATAGTGTCAACTTTGTGATGTTAAATAACCTGCTATTAAGTATTAAAATGTATATTTGTAAATACAGATGCGACCACAGACATAGACATACACCATGAGTATGGTGTCATAGGTAGATACAGGTGTCAGCGTGATGGTTGAGGGTTCAAGATCTGGGCACATTTGTGGAGCATTAGTAGTTCAGTTGGGCCCAGAGTGAACCTGGAGGAGATTGTCTAGCTGATGGGGAAGGCCCAGCCCAGGGCGGGTGGACCTGGTCCCCAGACAGGTGAACAAAATGGAGGGAACTGTTTGGGAAAGGGGGCGTGCTTGTGTATAATTGGCCAGACATGCTGGTCTGGCAAGTAAGGATCGTCTCTCTCTCAGCTGTTTTGTGGATTTGGTGCGTCCAGTTCCCTTGGTATTTGGTGTTAGTGTGAGTGCTCCTGCCAATCTGGACAAACAAGTGTAACCACGAGTCATAAGGGAATAAACCCCTTGTTCCCATTTGATGGTGAATTTATCAGCAACCCCGCAGGTGAACTTTTAAAGATGGGAAGATGGTTCAGTTGGTAAGGTGCTGGAAGACCCATGTTTGGATTCCCAGCGCCCACATAAGAAGCTGAACACAAGGTCCTGTGCCAGTAATCCCTTCACTGGGGAAGTGGGGGCAGATGAATTCTGGAACTCACTGACCAGTCAGCTAGACAAATAGGTGAACTCCTGGTTCAGTGAGAGATACATGCAGATGGGTCTTCCCTTCTCAACTACGTTCATCTAGACTGTTCCTAAAGACATGCTCCGAGATTTGTTTTCATCTTGATTTAGATGAATCAACACAGTGAAAGTGAGGTGAATTCCTCATGGGAAAATAAAAGGAAAATGAAAACGGTGGTGTGGTGGAAATCAGGGAAATTTTTTCCTGGTTGTTAAGGAATTTGGTAGTAAGTAAAGGGAGCTATAGAATTTTGCCAATGATATAATTCAAAGTCATGCTGATGGGAAGGACCACCTTTTTAACCTTTATGTCACAAAATCTTAGAGTGAATAGATTCTAATTACAGTTTTCCCAAAGCACAGAAACTTGCTAAATATAAATTATATCAATTTATCCCTCTGAATCAACAGTCCTATAGATTCATAAAATTTTCAAGACAATGCTTTCTACAGTCTGTTTAATTTTATACAATAATGTCCATTGCACAATAAAAATTACAAGATATGCGAAGTAGCATGAAAATGTAACTCATACAGAAGATAAAAAAATCAAAACCATCTACTACGTGAGTCATCAATCATATGATCCACATGTTAGGATTAATATATGGAGTTTTAAATTAACATATGGGTTTCAAAATATCCATAATAAACGTGAGATGAGATCTACTGAAAAACATGGGCTCTACTAGTCAACATTTGTGGAGTTTCATTAGAAACTATGAAAATAATTTTGTCCAATTGAAAACTGACATGCGGATTTTAAAAATCTCAAAAGTCATAAATAAAAAATGCATTAATTCATATAACCCTACAGTTTTGCTGGAAAAACTCAACATATTTCAGGAATGAGCGTAACTAATCCTGAATAAATGAATATGACTAACATAACTAATAATGAATAAATGAATATACACTACAACAATGGCAGCTCTAAAAAGGGAAGAGAGATGGTAGAGAGACAGAAAGACAGACAGACATGATAGATAATAGGTAGATATGTAGCTATAGGATAGATGATAAGAAGGTTACAGATAGATGATTGATAGATGATTGATAGATAATAGATGATATAGATGCAGCACAGTTCAAGATGGATAAATGTAAAAAGACCTGTACCTAAAGATAGTATACTCAAAGTGCTAAAATTGGATGAAACAATAGAAACTCAGGACTAAGGGGAGAATTGTTCATTGCTGCAAATTCTGACTCTTTCGGTCCTTAGACTCCTGCTTTCTCCAAAGTACTGGGATTGCAGCTACAAATAACCATGCCGGATTTGGGGATGCAACTCAGGCCTTTGTGCATGCCAGGCAAGCATTCTACCAATTACAATGCATTCCCATCCTTTTAAGTGCTGATTTCTTATCAGAAACTGGGTGGTCCGTCAAGATAGCACAGAGACAGTGTATGAAGAGGGAAATCTAGAGTAATCTCTTATGTGAAATCGCTCTCAGATGTTTGGGGTTATGACGAGGGCAATGATCTTGGTGTGGAGAAAATAAGACATTTCTAGACAAGGTGATATTGACAAAGGACACATCCCATCCTTATATAAGCTTCTCTAACATGGAATCTCATGATTTGTAGTCCCATCTTTGGAATGTTGTCTACTTGAGATATAAAACTGCGCTGAGTACGCTGAATATTTTTATATGACCATTTTAGTGCATTTTGTTTACCTGGTTCATCAACGGCTGATTTGCCTTCTAGTTTCAGGAAAACCTCATTCAAAGTTGTCATGGATACACCGTAGTTGTCAATTCCCAGACTAGGACAGTTCTCAAGATCCTTATAAAGCTCTAAAGAATATATACAGGATAGTGAAAGTTATCACCAGATAACTTGAGGACATAATGATTTTCAGATTTTTCTTCACTTTTTAAATTATTTCTTTAATAAGTGCAAGTACATGGAATTACATGTAAGACAGGGCAAATACATCTAAGAAACATTACTACACTTCATATCAAGTAATCTTGTTCTCAGGATTCTATATATTCTCTATATCGTTTGTGCTAGAAGATCAAATATTGCTTTCTTATAGTCAGTTACTAATATTTACTTATTTATATTCAAACTTAATTTATTTTCACAATTCAATTAATTGTGGAGATTTAGAGTTCTCAACTCTAAGCCTAATTAGTTGAAGAGTCTGCTCCAGAGAACGTATGTTCACTACTTGTTCTATAACAAAGGAAAAACAATTTTTTGAGTTTGATAATCAGTTAGGTAATGGAGAATTTTCTTAAGTGTGAAAAATATTTGTTGAAGGAAAAAACATAGACTATAAGATCCAGTTTTTTTTTTTTTTTGTTTCTGACAAAGGAAGAAAAAGTTCGCAAAGTCAGTGAAAAGAATAAAGATTCAACTCAGAATTTTCTTAGAGTAGTAATAAATCACGATGTGATTACATCATCATTTTAGCCATTTTTAAGCTCATTCATCAAAAGTACATTGGTATAAGTCATTGATCATAAGCAATGAACAATGACCTTTCCTGTGTGGGTCTGAGTAATAGTGGTTAATTAATTGAAGCAAGAATGCAAACACAGTTTGAAATCATGGGGTGGAGTGACCATGGAAACGCAGGGTTTTCAGCCTGGAGTGTTCACGTGGGCAAGGTATGAGTTAAGAGTTTCCAGACTAGACCAGCGTATCATGAGACACATAACTGAAACTGTTGGATATTTATTATCTCTTACTCTCCTTTATCCTAAAACTTTTACAAGGTTAAACTCTAAAAATTCCTCTTAAATGGGCTAGTTAATTTTTTAAAAAAATATTTGCCTAATGAATTCAAAGGATGTTGTGTTTCATCATAAAATCTATCTTTTCTTAATCTTGTTTTTTGGTGTGTGTGTGTGTGTGTGTTATGTATATATATCAGGGCACTTGTGTGTCTCTGTGGAGGCCCAAGGGTGACACTGGGAGTCATCATGGATTGTTCTACCTTCTTACCTTCTTCCTGCTTGGCTCTGGGATTTTCCAGGCTCTGCCTTGCAGGGCCAGAATTTCAGTTCATAGTTCACCGCTATATCCACTCTGCAGATTTACATGGGACCTAGGGATCTTAACTCAAGGATTTTGCTTGAGAGGCAGAGGCTTTAAGCTCTGAGCCATCTCCCTAGCCCCCAAAAGTATCTTTGGATGACTTTATGGGTTAGTCATGTATATTTACCAATCACGGATACAGCAAAGCTAATTGTTTTAACCACTCAACCCAGCTCATACCACACTCAATAACATCACATTCCACTGTCAGGGAACAAATTCCCTGAGTGACACACATAACTGTAAGCTTTATGCATTAATCTGAAGAACTCAAATGTATCCTCAGGTGAAATAGACTTTTTAAAAAGTTTACATTTCTTTCGTGTGTGTGTGTGTGTGTGTGTGTGTGTGTGTGTGTGTGTGTATTTATGGAGGGTGTGTATGCCATATTGCACATGTGACAATCAAATGACAATTTCTGGTATTCAGGTTCTCTCTTTCCACATGTGGATTCTGGGGGTCAAGTATCTTTACCAGCTGTGACATCTTGCTGTCTCAGTCTAAGACTATTTAGTGTAATGATTCAAGCACAGGAGATTTTATGAGCGCTGAAGACTATCTATACACTCGATGAGGAGAGTAGGATTAAGAGAGATCCTCTGACATGTTAAGTCATTACAATGTAATTAGTAGATATAGTATTTCCCACTGTAGACAAAAGTTTCATGATTTTTATTATCTTTTGGTCCTGTCTCAGTATCAGAACACATTGTAACTTCATAATAAATTATAGGTATACAATGATCATTTTAGCTACAACTATGCATATTATGTCTCTATTTCACTTTATTGAGTTCATGTACATTACCTGGAAATCTGTAGGTTGTTTCTAAAGGTAATGTGTAGACAAGTTTTCCTTCACTTTCTGCTGATAACTTGGCCTCAGGGATGTGCTGCTTGACAAGTGATGTTATATTGTCCTGGACATGAGTTTCATTCAACTGCAAACTGATGTTAAAAAATATAAATATACCAGTTGAACAGGTATGTATTGAAATGAAAATAATGACTAAATTTTGTGAGACAAAAAGTCAATATTTAATGGAAGTATTAGGCTATGCAAGCATGAAATGAAGCAGAAAGAAAAAAAAATCACCTAACCAGAATTTCTTGGCAATTATTTAGGTTCTTTTTTTTTTTCATTTCCATTCATACAAACTTAACAGGTACACCGGTCCCCCCCTCCCTCCAACCCCCTATCCCCTTGTGCCTCCCTCTCCTCCCCCTTCCCTCCCCATCCCCCAGTGCCTCCTCCTCCCATTTTCGGAGCATCCTTTAATGTGCATGCCAAACTCTCCTCTGGGTCCTCCTCTCCAATGAGGTGCAAGGACCCAGTGGCATTTCCCAGAACCCTTTCCTGTGTTCCCGTTAAGCATAGGAACATTACTGTGGCTGTCAATCTCTTGCCTCCAAGGATCTTAGTGCCTTTAGCAGATGCTAGACTTTGTGAGGTCAATAGTGTGTTGGACATTGCGCAGGGCATGCAAAGTCCAAATATGATTGCTTCGGCCCTAACTTGTGTGGAGTATCTTGCAAATCATTGCTCCTCCCATCCTTGTGCTCTTACAATCTTACCGCCCCCTCTTCCGCAAATGTCCCTGAGCTTCAGGATGGGGAGATATTAGTCTGGCCTAGTTCCAGGTGGTTGATACAGAGTCTCTGATGTTCTGGATTATGATTTGTTGATTTTTTTTTCAGTTTTGCTGCTCCTGCAATGCCCTTGGCTCCACCCTGATGGGTATTGGATATCACTCCCTGGCCAGAGACAAAAACCTGTTAAATTAGAGTCTTGTTATAAGAGTATATTCAAAGGTAGATGTAATAAAAGTAGGAAACCGCAGTGAGGGAGGGGCCAATCACCCATCTGTGAAATCGTTACTTTCTATCTGCCAGGGAGGGGAGGGCATATTTAGGTTCTTAAAGTGACAATAGTCATGGAGTAGAAATACCAAGGAGGCAGAAAGATTAGACTGGTTAAGTGACGGTTGTTATGCTAATTGCTGAGGGTACAATGCAGTTAAGACTATATTATGCCATACCAGTGGCATTGTCTAGAGCAGGAGATAGGAAGTAAACAAACAGTCGCATAAAATAGTTACTAGCAGTAGGTGCTGCGGAAGAAACTGCAAGCTAATAATATGGAATCCCTAGTTTTAGATTTCCCTACAGTATTGACTTTAGAATGCTGAATGAGAGCAAAGATTCATTGAGAAAAACATTCCATCCATTCGAAACCACTACAGTGATTTCCCTATTACACAAAAGCAAGCTAATAATCAAAATCGAGGTTATAAAGTATACAGCAGATGGAATATATGTAGTAATCTTATTTGAAGTTTGTTTTTGACATTTGAAAAGTGTATTTTAATGTCACTGAACAGTTTCCTTATTAGTAAGATAGAACAATGATTTCTAAGATCCCGGGATATTCTAAGAACTGCATAATAGTGGTGTTTACAGTTAGCAAGCTCTTAAAAATGGTTGGCATTTTATTTAATCAAATGCTTAAGTCAAATGAGTCTGTCTATTCAAAAGGCATGCATGAATTTATAAGAATGTATGGCTGCTAGAAGTACTGAGTTAACTGATGAGATTAAGCAAAAAAAGTCATAATTTTTATTTATGCTGTTGTTCTCCCTCAAGAAAAGGATTAGAAAATATTTCTTGACTGCTTCCAGGAGTGCGTGCTGGGCGAGATGGGAGCTCTAGCAAAGGTACGTAGTGTCCTTCAAGTTTATACCAGGAAGAAAGGATTAAAGAACTTTTCCTGCAAATTCTACACAGCACGTATCTTAAGTCATCTTAGCCCAATTGCAGCTGTTCAGCTCTACTGTTGAAAAGAAGTCTACTTGGGGGCTAGGGAGACGGCTCAGGAGTTAAAGGCTTTGCCTCACAAGCAAAAGGATCTGAGTTTGGATCCCTGATTCCACTTAAAAATGCTAGGTGGGAATGGCAAGGGCAGGTAGAATCTGAGAGACTCCAGAGCAAAGCAATAGGGAGGTAGAGCAAGCCAGGGTGATTCCAAAATCGCTCTTTGGGGATGCTGCATGACATAGGTCCATGCCAGATGTAGTCTTCAACAGAGAATGCTCGCCTCCAGAACTGTAAGACATACATCTCATTATCTTCGAATTACTCAATTTCAGGTATTCTGTTTTATTATAGTGAAATATACATGTAGTGAATTTAACATTTTGCCTGTAGAGTAAAAGTAAAAATTCCTATCTTGAAAATAGGCGATTTAAATAAAATTATAAGAATCACCTCTCAGTCACTGGGCAACTATCAGTTCAGATATGTTAGTGTCCAAAGTAATGATTGTTCATAACAAAGTAAGGAGGATAGAAAAGAGGAATAAGATTGGAAGAAATGCAGAAAAGTAGCTTGTGTAAAGATTTGCATTAATATTCTAGGTGAGAGATGATAAAAGGGTAAAATATATGTGTATTAGTTTGAAAATTCACCTTAATACATATCTTCCTCAACAAACAATGCATTGTGGGATATTTTCTATTATGTTTATCTAAATGAGTTTTTCTTTTATACTCTCAGTCTCCCAAACCCGTTAATCTCACATTAAACATCTTGTGTCTAATGCCCTTACGAAGCTATGCAGATCATGAGAACTTTCATTAAGTGTTGCGATGTCTGCACTCACAACATGCAACACACATCACTGCAGTTCTGCCCTCATCTGCCTCCCCCTGGGACTTCCCAGAACCCACCCTTACCTTAAGTGATATCCAATCCCCCATCTCTTCTTCAGGAACAAGGAGGAGCCCGCACACTTCAGCTTCCCTTGGGAGAGGAACACTTTCCTGTCTAGGAAGCAAAGAAGGAAGTGTGCTGAGTTGTCCGTTCGTTTTCTGGAGGAAGCAAGTAATCAAAACTTACATGATTCCACTTCAATTCAGGAGTTTCTACTGTTCCAGAGATGGGCTTAATGAGGACTCAAAGAAGCAGATGTGCTTTAATCTGCTGATGTTTTATTATCCAACTCATCAGGGGATTAAATCATTGGATGTAGTATATATTAAATAAATAAAGTATTAAGTTTGAATATTTTGAGTTGATATAACTCAATTTGAGTAAAATATTTAATATCTTAAAGTGTGGATTGCACTTTATAGATGATAAGTGTCCTAATTCAGCATGTCTTGGCGCAACATGCCCTCTATATATAATTGGCTGAAATAGGGCTAGTCAGACGGATTAGATGATAAGGAGCTTAAAATGCAAGTGTGAGTTGAATCCCTCAAGCCTGTGTAAAAAAATAATCCAGGTATAGTGGTGAAACCTGCAACCACAGTGCTGGAAAATTGATGGCAGGCAGATCTTGGGACTTCCCGGCTCAGTTATCCCAGTCCACCTGGTGGATTCCAGGCCGGCGGGAATCTCTGTATCATAAATCAATGTGGATGGTTCTAGAGGAGCAACACCCAAGCGTTGAACTTTCTGATATGTATGTGCACGTGACACACACACACACACACACACACACACACACACACACACACATACACATACATATACACACTCACAGACCCATTCAAATATACACTGTATCCTCACAGTGTAGCTGTGAGAAAAAAAAACAAAACGGATCCTTTACATTTACAGTTAAGGATCTTTTGGCATCTTTTAAATTATAAAGAGAGACTTTGGTTCAGATTAAGTTAGATTATTTTATCTAATAGTTGGAGGTAAGATGCTAAGATGCTTTGTGCTTCATGCCTGTCACCACCAGACATCTAGCTAACTAGGTTCAGTTTGGTGATCAAGTCCAAAGTGCAGTGGTTGAGTTGAGATCCCTAACTCTCACCTGCCTTCTGGTCTCATCACGATGCTTAAAGAAAGCAACTCACCAGCCAGCAGGTCAGCCTCGTCCATGAACTGGGTACTGAAGACCACCACTCGGCCTGCCCTGTGCTCCTTCAGAAGACTCCACACGCGGTGTCTGGAGAAGGGATCCAGCCCCGCCGTGGGTTCATCCAGCAGGAAGATCTAGAAGATATAGGAATATCCTGAGTGTTTCTTTGTCTTGGGGAAGTTCTGTCTGCAAATGATGTAGAGACCATATTATTTAGATTTTAAGGGGATTCGTAGTAGGGTTTTTGCTCCTGTGTTGAATGTTGCAAATATTTTGTCTACTCCATGTGCCCTTTGCAAATGAAGGATTTGAACTATTATTGAAAGTTTTCATTTCCTGAAATTTGAATTGACCTGTAAATTTAGTCCGATTTACCTGCGAGTCTCCTAAAATGGCAATCCCAAAGGTTAGCTTTCTTTTCTGTCCACCACTTAAGTTTTGAGCAAGGACGTCCTGGATATTTTTCATTTCCAACTCCAGCAAAACTCTTTGTACCTACACAAAGCAAAAGACAATAGTTACAGCACGCAACAAGATCTCAATCTTTCTCTCTCTCTCTCTTTCTCTCTCATCCAAAAACATAAAGCTATAAATCATGATGGTCAAAAGCATAGATGCTAGAGTCAAACTGTCTGGGTTTTGAGACTCATCCCATATATACCTGCTGCATAATCCTGGCTAAGTTACTTGCTGTCTTGAACCTCGGTTTCCAGTTGTGTACAATGGGAGAATAAAAGCATTTCCCTTATAGTGTTTTTATGAGGGATAATTGAGTTTTTACATTAAAGTTGAGGACATACTTTGAATAGCCTTATAAGATTGTATTATATATAAAGATTGTTTAAAACCAACATCTTCATAATGATTTATATATAGATAATTTAATGAAAAACATATATTTTGCATAAATAGATATTAACAATCACAGTTTGATCAATAATTTATTTTACGTGTTTACTTACCTCTTTGTCTACTTCTTGTGGGTTAACTCCTTTTATTCTGGCAAAGAGCCTGAGGTTTTCTTTCACGGTAAGGAAGTCAAATTGCACATTGGATTGTGGACATACCCCAGTGACCTTGAAGATGTTTTCCAGGTCAGCCATTTCTGAAAGCTTATTATTGTAGATGGTGACAGAGCCTATCACAAAAGGTAAATGTTTATATTTGGATAATGAGTAAATAAAAATATTTCTAAATAGAACTTGTTATCAATTTATTAATTCAATTTTAGATATATGATTTATCTTCAAGGTTTCTATAATTTAACTCCCATCATAGATATACAAATATATATATATATTATGTATGTGTCCATGTTTATGAATATATGTACATGTGCGTATTGGGCATGTGTACATATACGAACATGCGTGTGGGAGACCAGTAGTCAATGTTGATGGATTCCTCCATCACTCTCCATCTTATGTTTCTGAGACAGAGTTTCTTGCTGAAGTTGGAGCTCACTGACTTGTTATCAAGGCCTGGGATCCCTCTGCCTCCGCTTTTCTACCACCGAAATCACAGATTTGTTATTCAATGTGTGTGCTGTGGATGAAACTCAGGTCCTTGTGCCTGCAGAGCAAATATTGCTGAGTCATTCTCAATTTCTAATTTGGTTATAAAGTATATTGAAAAAATAAACTACAGCCATCAGCTTGCCATTTAAGCTTAGTTACATACTCAGTGAGACCATAGCACACATGTAATCAAAGCCTTATGCTTTCTACCTGTTGGGCTCATGGGTGGGTGAAGGATCCCAGCTAGACACTTAGGATGGAAAGCCAATGTGGGAACGAAATCCTGGCTGTCCTACCTTAGAGTCAAACATGGCAGTGACGATTTGGTAAATCCTTCATCCCCTGCCATCTCGCTCACACCAGAATAACAGCCCAAGTAAACCCACAAAAGCATAAGAAAAGACAGAACATTTTTATTTGTAGTCACTAATTTTCAGAATATTCATGAGATAGCAAAAGCTACATATACAATTTGGAATGCCGATGGTAACTAAGGACTGAGAAAATAATTACCATGAACGACTAAAATTTTATACAAAATAATCAAGCATTAGAGATTTTTAATAGAATAAGGCTACAAATAAACTTCTACATTGTCTTCATTAGTATCTGGTGGTTAATAAGCAGAAGGATTTTATATTAGCAACTGATTTACTTGTTAACCTGAATCAGAAAAAAAAGTCCTTACCTTTAGTGGAAGCAGATAATCCACTAAGAATATTTAAAAGTGTTGATTTTCCAGCTCCACTATGACCAAGTATAGCTGTGATTTGACCTTCATATATGTCTAAAGTCAGATCTGGCAAAGAAAACAAAAGGAGAGAAGAACAAGATAAGAGAAGGATAAGAGGTAGAAGGAAGTAAAGAAAGCAATGCCAAAATATCATAATGCCAAAATATCCATAATATTCTATTACGGAACCAGTGATTTTGTAATTTTATCAAATGATTGTTTTCTAGGTCTAAATATTCTGATTGCTATATGTAAAATAAAACAATAAAATATACTCCATAAAGTTATTTTTCAAAATACTCTTTTCTGGAAAATTCAATTAATTGTTTTAGTTGACTGAAACATGTCTGGTACTGCAAGTCTAAAGTTAATAGCTGGAGCCATCTGAACCTTAGTGGAGGAACCTACTATACTACTGTCGTTTGCTAAGTGAACATGTTGTCAAACTATCTTCTGTATGCTTATGTTTATGCTCAGAGATTAGTTCTGTTTTCAATCTTTGTCAGAGAGGCTTCTTTCTGCAGAAGGCAGCATTAATGCAGAAACTCATCACTGGTCAAAGTGCTGAGAATAAGTGACTGTGGATTGCTCAACCCTAAATGGAACATCTTTATTGCTCCTCACTCAAAAGGCTCAAGCAACATCACAGAAGAGAGGTGGAAAGAATGTAAGAGCCAGGGGATGGAGAAGAGTGTTATGAAATGATGTGTTCTAGACATATGATTGTTGTTTTCACAACAACTGTAGTTACTTGCCCAAGCCCTCCACAAGAGAAAGTCATTCAATGTCCCATCAAGGATTGGAAGAGGGACTCAAAGGACTCAGCCATAACTGAGAAGCTATTGGTAGTTGATGGCTATTGGAGAAGGGAGAGTCATTTTATTCAATGGGTATGGTTATGGTAGATTGTCCATGGTTCTGTGGATGGCTCAATACCCATGCACGTGTACTCAATGGGTTGCAAAACAATAAAGGTGAAGATGATGAAGAGGTCATGATAACTGGAGAAAGACCTATTAGGTATGGTATAGGGATGGAGGAGTGGATATGATCAAGATACACTGTGTATATATAAGAAATTGCCAAAGAATGAGCAAACATATTTTAAATAGTAAAACAAATTAAGTTTAAATCAGAAAATCAGCATCAGTATATTAATTACTTTTTACCTTTCAAAGCTTCTATTTTATCAGGCTTTCCTTCATATTCTTTGGTAACATTTCTGATTCTGCAAAAAAGAAAAGCTACTTCAAGGCGACCATTTTTTTTTCAGTTTGTAATTCTAGTTTGGATGGCAGAATGGGATGAATCTCATCTTCTAGGCACAAGAAGAGCTGGGCCTTCACTCTCATGAAGGCAAGGTTGTGTGATGGAATCTTCTAGAATACGGTCTACCAGCTTTGACTATTCATTGGCATCATCTGAGTAGGGATAAGCACTGTGCGAGGAGTCCACTACAATTGTTCAGATTCTATAGTTTGGGGTGTGACCTGACATCAATATTTGAGAACAAGATCATTTTTGAACTACAAAGTAAGAAATCCAGCTTGAAAGATAACACAGACATCCAGTCTCAAAAAGATCCCTGTGGATCCCAGGGCAGGCTGGAGATATCTGTGTCTTTCTTTGAGGTAAAGTCTCCAAAAGCTTATTCAAATATGGAACTGAGAAGAGAAGCAATAAACTATAATCTTGAGAATATAGGCGTCAGAGTTCTGTTCACCTGAACTCCTCCTTTCCATACTACTTAGTTTCTGTTACCTTACCTAAGGAATATATTGTAGATAAGTTCCAGTTTTTCCAGTCCAAAATTTTGGAGCGCTTTAGGACTGTGGTGAAGGGAAATAAAAGATTTCATCCTGCATGCACAGTGCAGTGGTTCATGGTAAATATCCACCGTAACATGTTGGTTAGATGACGATGGGACTGATAGGAATGAAAGCAACTAGGTGCTATCGTAGGTCTGGAATACTACTTTGTCTACCTGTTTTATTTTTCCCCTACCAGGTAAGTGGAATTTGTTAGCTAAATCAGAGTTATGTTTTTTATTTTACCAACTGACAATCATCAAACAACTTAGGGTCCATTCACATTAAACTATCTAATGGCTTTGCTGTTTCTATTTTGAGCACATTTTACTGCCATTTCATGGTGTTCACAAGTAGATGATGTGCTAGAGATGAAAGAGAGACCAGGAGCACAGGAACACATACGAAGACACAGCTTTGCTCTGAGATGCTCAATATAGGCTAAGTCTAGCCTGGGTTTTAGGACAGATATAAGTATGGAAGATAAATATAGAACAGGATGAGATGAAAACATGCAATGGGTCTAGAAGCTCAGTAGGCAGAGAAATGACAGGGCTGATGTTGCTATCATTGATAGGTAAATAAGAGCTGAAGCCAGATAGTTGAGAACTTTCTTCCTTTTTTCTTATTTGGAAATAATGGAAGTTCCCAGCTTTGCCGTTGCACTAAAGATGTACATAATTCTAAAGAGCACATCTTCCTGAATCCTTTCGGTCGGTCTCTAGGCCTTTCCTTTTTCCTCCTCCCTAATCTTTCATCTTCTTTTAAGAGAGATAAAAATGGCATCTGATGGCCTCTCAGTCACTCTGGTGCCTCACAAGCTCAAGGTCAGCCTGGGTAACTCAATGAGGCTCCATCTCAAGAATTAAAAAGTGAGAAAATGGACTGGTAACACGGTGATGAGTGATGAGTGCTGTCTAACACACATTCCTGGGCTGGGTCTTCAGAAAGACAGGCATGGGGAGAAGGAGAGAGAGAGAGAGAAAGAAAGAAGAGGAAAAAGGAGGAGGAGGAGGAAGAGATGGAGGAGGAGAAGGAGGAGGAAGAGATGGAGAAGGAGAAGGAAGGAGGAAAGACTCTGAGATGGAGCTGGAGAGATGTTTCAGGTGTTTAAAGACCAGCTTGCAAACAAGAACCCGAGTTCAGATCCAGATCCCCCGTAAAATGCCAGGTGGTAATGGCAGAGACGTGTACTTTTGGCTCTAGAGTTAAGTAAAAAAGAGTAGAAGCAATCCAGGAGGATTCCTGAAGTTACTCTTGGGTGTCCACAGGCACATACAGTGCCCTCTGATACACAGAGATACGTAAACACACCAACACACAGACACAGACACAGACACAGACACACACATACACAATTAAAAATTAAAAAAACAGAGCAACAAAAAGGAAATCAATGCGAAATGAACTGGGGACAAAATGTGAAAGGGAGACTGACCCCACCCTCACTGTGGTCTCCTACTGCTATTCCATCTACCTTTGAATCTCCTCTTATAGTAAGATTTATAAACAGCCTTTTATTTTTGGTTAGGAGGTGACCTCCAATACCAATCAGGATGGAGCCAAGGGCGGTTGTAGGAACAGCTAAACTGAAGACAACAACAAACCATAATTCAGAACATCAAAGACCCTACATTAATCACCTGGAACCAGACCAGTCAAATCTCTCCCCATCGTAAAGCTCAGGGATACTTGCGGAAGAGGGGGCAGCAAGATTGTAAGAGCCTAAAGATGGGGAGGACCAACAATATGCGAGATACTCCACACAAGTTAGGGCCACAGTAGCCATAATTGGACTTTGCATGACCTGTGCAATGATTGACATGTCAACGACCCCCCAAAGTCTAGCATGGATCACGGGCACTAGGATCCTTAGAGACAAGGGATTAACAGTCATAATAGTGTTCCCATACTAAAGGGGAGCCTAAGAAAGGGCTCTGGGTGATGCCACTGAGTCCTTACACCTCCCTAGAGTGGAGGACTCAGAAGGAAGATTGGCATTCACACAAAAGGATGCTCTAGAGAATGGGAGGGGGCAAGGGGAGGCACTGGGAAAAGGGATGGAGGGGGGGAAGGAAGGGGTAAAGGGGGAGAGGAGTATGCAAGGGGGATTGGGGAAGTGTGGAGGGAGGGAGGGGACCAGGATACCTATTGAACTTGTATGATTGGGGAAAAACAAATAGATATAAATAAAAAAACACAAAAATGTGAATAAATGTTGCCAATGCAAAAGAGACTTGGGGGTGGGGGCAAAGATGAGAAAGAAAGTAAACATAAGAACCTAAGGTCCAGCAAGGGTCTTAGTTGTCTTCGTTGGTGAAATCTAAGTTTTGATTTCATGCAAATGTCAGCAGAGGAGGGCTGTGAGGGAGGGGGATGCATCGTTGCCCTTAAATGGGACATGCCATATGCAGCAATGAGCTGTCTGTGCCTTTCTGCAGACCCCAAAGAGAGGCTGGCTCGACTCGAGAGTTCCGCAGAACCCTCCCAGCCTTAGCCCGGTCCCCATTCTCATCCTGGTTACCGGATTGCTTCTTTTCCATGGAATTCTGGAGCTACTGGTTCGAAAGAGCCATTGGATGAAGGATCTGAATCAATTTCATCTTCAGAAGTCACACGATCAGGCTTTTGTTGTCGTGACCAAAACGAGGACTTCAGGAAAAACAAGGGCGGATGTCGCTGGCCGTATTCATCTGCATAACCGGAGATGGAACACTGGGTGAAGCAGCATTCACACCAAGGCAGCCTGGTTGCTAAGCAGAACGCGTGAGCTACAGGAGGCAATTGTGCCAATGTGTGTCACTTTATGAGGGAAAAAAACTCACCAAGAATAATCTTCATTAGAATAAATGAACATGAGCCGAAGGTTCTTTTATTTGTTTTTTTTTTAATATGGAATCTCAGAATTCTGAAAGTTCTGAACAAAATGCTGTGAACCTCAAGGACGATAGGTTTGGGAGTTCAAATGCAAGATTTTCTGGGCCTTCTGAATCTTGCTAATGGGACCACAGGCCATCTTAAGTGACGGAAGAAGCCGTAGGGGAAGTGACAACTGACTAGTTAAGCAAATGCTCTGAGAGAATGTGCAGGGAATGGAACTTGAGAGAAATCATGTTTGTAGGACACAGGGAGAAAAGAATAAAAGAATTTGCTCAAACTTGTCACCAAGTAGAATGTTTAAAAAGTTAACTATAGGCTTCTGCTTTCAGCATCTTGGAGTGATTACTGACCTCTGCAGCAAATTGGTCTGCTTTAAGCACATGTAACCGTATGCATCTAGCTACAAGGTAATCCACAGTGCATTGGATCATCATTTCTGTCTCCATTTCTTAGGAGACGAGACTTGTGATTCTCTAATAGTCTAAAACTGACCTCTGCTATAAGGTTACTGGATTTCAAACCTCCTGTGTTTAATGCTTCATTCATGCAATAAATGTCCCCTGAATTCTGCGTGTGACCTGTGTGCTTTATACTTTCGGTTAGTGTTCATTTCCTCCATTGGCTATGAGAGTTTTGTCATTTTACCTAGCTGATATCTTTTTCATTCTACATACTTAATATCTTTATAAGAATTGTGGATAAAGCCATCTCCAGCTATATTCAGGCATTATGATTGGATGATAGAAAGCCAATCAAACAACTCAATTATTCTGGATTAAAGAAACAAGGAAAACTTGTGCATGTAAAAAATAGCTTTATGACTAGGAAAAAATATCAAGTAAGGAAAATGACAAAAATGTGACAGTATTCAACAATACTTAGTAAAAATGGTAAAGGAAGATGTTTAAATGAATACCATTAAAACATATTTGGAAGAAGAATTAAAATGATAAAACATATTAAACAATGCACATCAAAAGAAAATTTAAATAAATTAGCAAAACAGTTGCCTAAGAAGATATCATTAAGCAATTATAAATATAATGACATTTATTTAAGGTCATAAACGCATTGAAAAGATGAGAAAAAATTAAATAAAATATTTTAAGAAGTAAAAGGAAAAGGGAAGAATGAATAATTATGAGAATCATGAAAGCCACTGCCTGAACTCACAGTGGATGTATAAACAAACAAAAATGATCAAGATTTTGTTAAAGAAAAGAAAAGCTGTAAAGATAGACTAGAGGGGGGAAATTTTAACTATCTTTTTTTGAGAATTGATGCCAGCGAAGGTTAGAAAAGAGCAGAGTGCTTATAAGAAGTTTTGCTATTTATTCAAATAATTTTATCTCTGCCTTAAAAAGAAAGATAGCATACCTTATCTATTCTAATGATTATAACTGTATGATAAATGTGTTAGTTAAGTCATGGATCATGACATGTTACTCAAAGTTTTTCCGAAAGGCAGACAGTTTTCATTCCTGAGAGATCATCTATAAAACATGAGCAAGTCACTGTTCAAATCACTGTTCAAAACATTGCTCCATGTTTTTGCTGTTGACTTTTCCTGATCATCTCCTTCACGGTGTTTATTTTTTGCTTTATTCATATGGGGCTCTTGATGTTCTGGCCTGAATTGGAAATGCCAAGGAAAGGAAGCAGACCCCAGCTTCAGTCATGAAAGAAAGGAGAGAGAACACCCTTCGGCTTTGACTATGTTGCTGCAGATGTCAGGATAGCATCTTTTTATGACTGAGTGGTAGTCGTACTGAGTACGTGCTACGTATTTCCCCCTCATCCACTGGCTGATGCTTTGCTTGATTCTATGTCTTAGTTATTAGGAATAGTGCTTCATAGCGCTCCTCTAAACACATGAGTGAAGATCTATCTCACGTCTTGATTTCTTCTCCTTTGGCCACATATCTATAACGGGATTAGTTGATCATAGGGAAGTTCTGTTTTTAATGTTTTGGGGGAGTCTTTTATATTGTTCTCTTTAAGAATGTCACTAATTTACATTACCACTAAGAGTCCATGGCTAATGCAAAGTGAAATAAGAAAAGAAAAGAAAAGCAAGTACTGTACTGTATGCTCTTGCTCACCTGAAAATTCTAAAAAAAAGCTCTTCTCCCAGAAGCACACAGTGGAGGTCTGGTTACCAGGGGTTGGGGAAGGTACAGAGACAGAGGTAGAGCTCAGAACACGGGACTGATCAGCTGCTACAAAGCTACAGTTAGAGAGGAGGGGCAAGATTTTCTGCTAAAGGGGGACCATGGTTGGCTGTTGTGTATTTCATCTTAAGCATAGGAGGAAGAGATTTGGGAGGGGGAGGAGGATATTTTACCACAAAAGAAGGATACATCTACGAAGTGCTACATGTGCTAGATGAGCAATGCATTGGAATATTTTACTGCAACTCCTTAGCATGCATAATAATTTTGTGACAATCAAAAATGAAATAAATGACAAAAATAATGGGAAGATGATAGAGATGAATCAACATTCCTGCTACAGGTGTTTACTGAGCCCCTAGAATGCATCAGATTGACTGGGGGCTTGAAAGAAAACACATTCTCTGCTCTTGTGGAACTTATGTTCTTGTATGTACGCTGTATGTAAGTGAAAACTTATGATATAATGATATTTTTTCAGTATTGTGGGTCGAATCCAAGGCCTCCTGCTAGATAAGTAATATGCCACTGAATTCTATGTCTAGCCTGCTTGATTTCTATCTGGAGACAGTGTCTCTCTAAATTGCACACTTGGGGGCTGGAGAGGTGGCTCAGGGGTTAATGCTCCGCCTTGCAGGCAGAAGGTCCTGAGTTCGGATCCCAGATCCCACGTATAGACGCCAGGAGGAAGCGGGGTCTGAGGATGGTGGGCTTCTGTCCCTGGACTAGCCCAGGTCTTCGAGGATTCTTGCGGTGGGGGGTTCGTGCTCAGAAAAAATGCCGGCCGAGCTGAAGGAGTGAAACGGGAGGGCGCGGGACTCCTGGGAGGAGAAGAACTACCTCCCTGAGACGCAAGGAAACGGGTGGGCACAGGAGGGGCGGGAGAGGGGTGGGGGGGAAGTGCGGGGAGGCAGAGTTGCGTGTTCTGGGTGGGAGTGTTTTGAACCAGCAGGAAAAAAAAAAGTAAACGAACTTGGAGGAAGGCGCACCTGCTAAGCATTGACGTGTGCAGGGTAGCAGGGCTCAGTCAGCAAGGAGTCCTGGTTAGGAGGTGCCGAGATCTCCCGCTTTTCACTGTGGCTGACTGCGGCCAAGCCTTTTCTGTCCTAGGGACGAGCTGGACTAAATGTGCGGCATTGTGCTGTGAGCAGCGCCTAGGGAAGTGACAAGGGACCTCTTCAAGGACTGAGGTAAGTTGTGTGTTGTAAGACGAGAGGAGGGACAGCGGGCGGATTGCGCAGTAGGCGGCGAGGGGGCTTTTGGCAGCAAACAGGCGGCCGCCCTCTTCTCTCCGCTCCCACCGCCGCGCGGGAGAGTGGGCGGTGTGTCGCCGCCCGCACCGCTTCAAGCCGCGGGGGGTCCTGGGCGACCCTCGCGGGGCAGCTGGTGCCTGACGGTCGGCCCGCGGCGGCCGGCGCGTGTGGGCACGGCAGCTGTGCCCAAAGGGTGCTAACCATTCCCGGAGCAGCCGGCGGCGCGTGCCGTGCGGGGAATTTCACCCCGAAGAGGGTACAGTTGCCACCAAACGCGTTTGACGTTCAGGCCGGGAATTCCTATTTGTGTTCCAGTCAGCTCGGAAACGCCGCTCAAGTTCGTCTCTCGCACACTCGGCGGACCGCCGCGGCCCCCCGCGCGCCCCGGGCAGGAAGACGTGCCTGCCGGCCGGGAGGGGAACCCCGTCCGGCCCGGGCCCAGCGAAGCGGCGGCCAGAGATCTCCGCCGCCCGCGGCAGCCGCGGTTGAGCACTCCCTAGCGCCGGAGACCGCCCAGGGTCCCTCCGGAGACGCCGGTGACGCACGCGCGGCAGCCCCGCCGCCGCCACCGCCGGTCATGGCTCCTCCACCGGCGCGCCCCCGGCCGGCCGCAGCGGGCGTGTTTGAGCGCCCGTCCCCGCGGGTGGTGCGTCCCCGAGGGCCGCGCCACGGGGGCTGCGGCTGGTCTGCGAGTTCGCGCTGCGCGGCGCCGGCGGAGAATGGACGCGTCCGCGGAACCGAGGGCTCCCCCGAGCCGGGCAGCCAGGGGACTTCCGCGGTGGGCGACGACATTGAGACTCTGGTCGAACGGGGCGTCGTACGGAAAGTGCTTGTACGGCGCACCTGCGTCAGCAAGTACACCGTGAGGAACCGTTGGCTGAGCCTCATACAACTGCTGGCCGTGGCGGCTACGAACACCATCTATCTCTCCTTGTGACGATTAGACGATTACGACCGGCGGGCAACAGCTGGAGTTCTACTCCGATCGCGACCCGACTGACGCTTTCAAGTGTTGTCATTTCGAGTGTATTCGTACTATTTCGGAGAGGTCACGGACCATGAAGAAGGGCATTCTGCCCCTCTGCTTCAAGAACAGATTGGACTTCTGGAAGTGGACCTCAGTTCTGGATGACTGTTGCACAGATCGCCCCCTGAGCGAGAGAACGGAGAGGAGCTGGAGGAGATCCGCTCCCGGGGGCTGCAGCTCATCCTGGACGACCTGGCGTGGAGCGGCCGAGGGCCGCTGGCGCCACTGCCAGAATGTTGTCGTGTGGAAGTTCCTGGAGAAGCCGCGAGCGTCTCGGCCCGGCTGCGGGTCGGGTGGTGGTGTGCTGTCCTTCCTGCTCATCTGGTCTCCTCGGTGGTAATGTGCATGGCACCATTCCCGATCGCATGGTATGCAGGTGGTCGGCCGCCGACGGGGCAACCGCGGGGAGCATCCGACCTGGAGAAACGTGGAGCAGGCGTTTGCATCGGCTGGTTCACGACTGGAGTAGTAAACTCTGCGCCTCTTGCATTCGTCCCACAACAAGCTGCCACTCGCCCTGTCTTCATTGGAACACTCGTGAGGAGCGGCGGGCCATCCTCCCCCTTCTACCGTGAGGCCTCACGCCACCAACACTGGGCCGCCCCGCATGATGGATCTGACCAACGTGCCTATGCAGGCGTGGTGCAGGCCCTGCGGATCATGCGCCTCGCGCGCATCTTCAAGCTGGCGCGCCATTCCTCGGGGCTGCAGACCCTCACCTACGCCTCCAAGCGCACCGCTTCACGGAGTGGGGGCTGCTGCCTCTCAGTACCTGGCCGTGGGCATCTTCGTCTTTCTCGGCGCTGGGTTTACAATCCATGGAGCGAGCCACCCCGAGACCTGTTCAAGAGCATTCCCCAGTCCTTCTTGGTGGGCCATCAATCCCCATGACCACAGTGGGCACTCGTGACATCTACCCCAAAGACCACGCTGGGCAGCTCAAACGCCCCCGCCCATCAGCTTCTTGTCGGCGGGGTCATCGCCATCGCCCTTCCCATCCACCCACATCATCAACAAAACTTCGTCGGTAACTACAACAAGCCATCGCGTCCTGGATACCCGCCGCCAAGCACGAGCTGGAATGATGGAACTCAAACTCCCCCGCGCGGGGAGAGACGCCCGGCGGGCTCCCGGCAGCGACCTGGACCCGCTGCCCCCGGAGCCTTCCGCAAGGAGGGTCCGAGCTGGGGCCCAGGCGGCTGATGCCATGAAGATCTCCCACAGCGACACCTTCATTCCCCTGCTGACACGGGGAGAGCACCAAGGACGCGGCTCCAGGAGCTGCAAGTAGTGATGGCGCGGGGCCAGAGGCGAGGTGACGCAGGCTGGCGTGGTGGTGGACGCTGTGTGGTCTGTGGCCTGTTTGCAGGCATTGCCGTGGCTGCAGGGGCTGCTGTGTCCCCCCCACTCTCCCTGAGCAGACTCTGCTAACGCTTTGGGGTAAGGACATCCTGAGTGGCCAGTCTGCCCAGGTGCAGGGGGAGGGATAGTAGGTAGAGGCGGAGATCAGTGGGGACCAGCCCGTTTCCCTAGGGTCCCGAAGGTTAGGGGACCGGCATGGCTGGCAGCAGGGGCTCCACCCGCTTCTGTGTCCCCTTCCCAAAACATCCCTGCCCCAACGCGCTCCTTTTGTGCTGGGTTCTGTCGCTGCTGTCAGCCCACCGACGGAGAGTGTTTACCTGACACACCGGGTGCCAGCCGGGAGGGAGTGTTGTGTCAGCCCAGGGCAGAGGGCAGACCCGGGGGGCAGAGCAGGCCCTATTTTTAGTGGAGGGCTAACTTAAAGAAGGGCGGTGAGGCCAGGTGCTGCTCAGTGCCAAGGCGGCCTACCTTGCACACCTTCCAAATGGACTCTGTGCGGGCAACTTCCCTTCCGCTCCTCTTCGGGGGGAAAAAAACTGGTCTTTTGAGGGAATGGGGCCCAAGGAGATGCAGCTAGGTCTGTTAGTTATCACCTGCGGAAGCAGTTCTACCACACCCTCTCTGTCCTCTCCAGTCACCCCGCTACAGTTACCCCATATTACAGATTAAGCTGAAGGACAACTGCGGCCCGGGGTCCACGGAGAGGAGCGACCTTGGGCCTGGTGATGTCCAGCTGGTGTGTCTCTGCCAGGCGTCATTTGAGCCAGGGAAAAATTCTGTGTGCGGGAGGGGGAGGGGTATAAGCGGGAATCGGTCTGGGCTCCCTCAGCAGGGAATAGGGGAGACCTGTGTTCTAGACCATCCTTCCTTCTAACCCCCCCATGCCTCAGAGATGCCCTGCCTGTCATGGAACAGTCCCAGGGCATGTGGCATCCAGAGGTCACTGCCAGCCCAAGTTAGGAAGCCCAGGAGACAGCCATACATTGTGCATTTCGTCCCAGGGACCCGGGAGACAGGAGATGTCTTGGGGCTTTGGACACTTTCCCACTAGTATTCCTTTCCTCGTTATTAAACTCTCCTGTTAGTACTGTTCGACCCCTTGGTAACCCCGCCTCTTCTTCATTGCTGACCCTTTATTTCAGATGGGGTTATCATAAGAGATGAGCTAGAGGACCATGGAGGAAGGCTAGGGTATCGGGCCCCCCACTCTGGGCTCCAGGGTCTTGGATGGCGAGCGGAGGAGGGCCACGGAGAGTGGTAAGGGACCTGGGCAGTGGTCAAAGATCTGAGCTGGCCTGCACGTCAACCATTGTCTCTGGTTTTCCACTACCGGAAGGTCCAGCGAGCCCTGCCTTGGAACTTCCTCTGTAAGGGGGCATGCTCAGAGAGGGGAGGGAGCGCTATGGTGACTGGTTGGGGGTCGTGGTGAGGGGGGGTTGCGGGGCAGGTCCAGGACCCTCTGCTTACACCTTGAAACCTTATCTTTACCTCTTCACCGTCAAATTATCTCACAAGCAGAGGCGCGAGGTGATTTCTGGATAAACTTTTAGGTCTGTTCTTTACAGAACACCTAAGAGGCGATTAGGGCTGTTGCTGGTCTGCTGCGGGCTGTGGTCGGGGACCAAGGGAAGGATGGACTTCTTAATTTGGGAGGGTCCGGGAGGGGCTAGCCTTGGACACAGAGTGCGTGCTCGTCCCAGATGTGTGGCGATAGGAGGCTGCCACAGGGAGCAGTTAGGCTTAGACCAGGGTGGACGGACTTGGGCAGGAGGCATGAGGGCGCCTTGTGCAAGAGCGGGACTGTCTGGGGTTCCTGTCTTCTGGAGGGGACTCCGATGGCTGATCCCTGGGCTGTTTCATGTGTCACCAGGATGCCCCGGCTCCTGCGTCCATGAAACGACAGCGGAGAAACAAAGGTGGGGGCTGGGAGGGGCGGCAGGCCTGCCCTGGAATATGCGTGTTCCCGGCATTCAGTGGGGGGTTGAAGTGGGGGGCGGGTTTAGTGGGCTCTGCTTTGTTGTCCCCTTACTTTACAGAAATCCTTAAGAAGCTGGGGCAGGGGGTACTGCCAGCAGAGTCAGAAACCTTAGGAGAGGTGAGAGAAGCAAAGAGAGTTGGGGTGCACCTGGTGGAGGAGGCCCACATCCCCATTTTTCCCTGCTTTCCCCTGAGGAAGTGGGGTGGCATGCAGCGAGGCAGCGAGGGGCACGCAGTGCATGGGGCAGCCCCACTTTCCACCGCGCCTGTCATTCCCTTCTCCTTCTCATAAAGAAAATGATCCTGATTAGTGTGAACAGTTGCTGAGGCCCACCACGGATCAGGACCCTAGTGAGGACCTGCGTCCCGCAGGATCTGAGGGAGGGCAATGATCTGGGGGAGAGCACCGCAGCAGAGTGACATGTTCGTTCGGAGGAAGGTCGGCTGGCTGGGCTTGGGAGCCAGGAAGTCCCTAGTCCCTGGGGGCAGTCTTTTCTGGGGTTTATCAAGTATTGAACTTGGCTTTTGATACCACTGGGAGTTCTAAGAGAAACACAGTGTTTGGATTTCGTTTACTTACATCCTAGGAAATAGAAACTCAGAGCGGCCAATATTCCCATGTCAGTATTTTTATAACTACAGTGCAAACAACAAGACAGCTTCGTGAGCCCGTTCAAGTGTGGGATTTGGGTGGTCTGCAGGCTGATGGCCCCTGTTGTTCCTGGGGGGGGTGGTGGCTGGGTGTCCGCACTGTGGTCCACCCAAGCTGGCTTGGGACCACCGGCGCAGGAGCGGTAAACTGCAGCCCCAGGCTTGGCTCCGGTTTGCCCCCCCTTCGTGTTTCGCATTAGCGCACGCTTGAGGATTGTTGTTTTTTCTTTTGTTCAATTTTCCAACGGGCTGGGAAAAAACTAAAGAAAGCAAAAACATTTTGTGACCCGTGATGAAAGTACATAAAGTCCAATTTTATTTGCCACAAATTAAAGTGTTCTTGGAAATGAGCCCTGCTGCTTTCTTGTTCTGTCGTGCCTCCAGGCTGCTGCCAGTTAGGGAGGGGCGGTGGCGATGTGACAGGGCCGGTGCCCCGCTCAGCCAAGCTCCCCTCCTATGAGAAGAAAAAGGGAGGGAGGTGCAGGTGGAAGCTTGGAAAGGACCCCCCCCCCAAGACGAGGAGGAGACGAATGTCCCGGGAGCAGGTTTGCTCCACGCTCAGCTATCTGGGAGAGAGCAGTCACCCTCACACCCCAGGACGGAGCCGGGGGCAACAGAGTTGCAACGTTAATATTTAGATCTGAAATAGACTTGATGCTTGCTGATTTGACTGGTATTCTTGGTTGTTTATAGATGCCCGAGAGGGCGAGATGCCAGGGCTGCTCTTGGCGTGGGAGTGCTGGGAGATCTGAGCCCAGACCCGCCGCGACAGGCCTGACCCGCCAGGGCTTGCCCCCGTAGCCCGGCCCTAGACCCGCGGGGCTTCCGGCGCGCCCGCCCCGCCCGCTCCAGCACCCCCCTGCCCAGCCCCAGGGCTTGCCCCAGCTTCTGATAACGAGACAGGACGCGCACGCTGATCTGCGTCGCTCCTCTGAAACGGCCTGGGTGGTGCTTCGTGAGGCATAGAGCGCAGGAGGGGCCTCCCTGCAATTTCCGCAGGCAAAGTGCTCGGGCCGGGGGATGGTCCCGCTTGTGTGGATGTGGTCCAGGGTCTTGTTGGGATGGGTGTGGGGTGGGGGGATTATGGGGGGGAGGGCTGTTGCAGGCTGCGCCCCCTCCCCGCGAGGTCTTGCAGGTATCTCAGAAACAAGGGGGAAGAGGGAATCTGTGATCCCGCAGGGAGCTGAACACTTTCACCTGCCCTGGGACCCCAGTGAGGAAGAAGAAGTCCCCGCGGATGCGAGGACCCCAGCCGGCCTTCTGGGGCTCGGCAGAGGCAGGGCTGGGGATCAGACCCTAGAACCCGCCTTCTCTGGCCCAGTGGAAGGGCAGGCTGCTGTTCCCAGGTTCCCAGGGGGGTGTATTAAATATCTGGGTGTCTCTGGCTCTCCTAGGGAGAGACCAGAAGCCTCCACTGTCGCCGGGAGAAAGAACAGCTTGCTACAGGCGCGCATTCCTAACAGGCTTCACCAGCAGATTCGGGGGAATGGGGGGGATTGGCGTTTAACATCGCAATCAATTCAAGGCGGTTGGAAGTTCTGGTTTCCTTCAATATTCTTTCCTGGCCCGCGAGCCGAGCCGCGAGCTTACGTGTTGAGCGACGCAGTGTTTCAAGAGAATGACACAAACCAATCGCCGGGGACGGGTGCCATTGCTTTTTCCCTTGTGAAGTTAACACTCTTTCAGATGCCAGCAGGTGATGCCTCCTCTCGCTCTCTCCAGTGAGTAACTTAACCTCGGCTTTTACAGACGGGACTCTGAGGCCTGAGGGCAATGCCCACAGGCTGACCGGCATGTGGTGCCGTGGGTTTAGCGACTGACTGTCACCTCATGCCGACCCTGTACAGTGCCTGTTGCGCACTTGTTGTGACCTCAGGATATGATGGGGAACAACTGCCTGAAGCCCCACCAGCTACGGGGCAAGTTCAGGGTCGTGTCCGAGCACCTGCTCGCCCCAGGGAACCCCTCTCTCTCGTGCCAGGAGACCTGTCCTTCCCTGGGAGCTGAATCAATCCATGCCATGCGGTTCCCTCCCTCCAGACAGTTCTAGCCCCTACCCTGTCCTATAGGTTTAACTGGAGGGGGCTGGCGCAGGTCGCTCCTGACAGGTTTCTACCATAGTCCCACCTGCTCTGCCAGAGATAGAGAATTAATGACAGGAGGGAGGCTCGGTCATTACTTTACAGGCTGGGATTATAAACGCTGCAACCAGCGTGGACTTGAGAGGGGCACAAGTACCGGGCCCCGGAACCCTGCATCTGCCAGCACACGCGGTGTCCAGCTCTCGGATATGACCACTGCTCCGGCTCTAGTGTCTGGCTCTCTTTTCCTCGCGGGATTTGTTCGGGTGTGGTCTTCGCTTGTGCTTAACCGTACGGCCTGATGGGGAAGTCAGACAGGACCCCCGTGTAAGGCCACTGCGTAAACGGACCCCTGGGGTCTTGACCTCGGCATTGCTCCTACTCCCCAGTGTCAAGGCAGTAAAAAATTGCTGCGATCAATTTCAGTACAGGCTGTCCGCAAGCACAACTGCTCCAGGTCTTTCCCCCCCTGGATAAACTTCCCGATTTTTTCTATTTTGTTGCTTTACTTTTCTTTGTCTTACTGTTAGGATCTGGATGAAAAGTTAGTAAAAAACGTTTGGGTCCCGTCCCACCCGGCGCCTGCTGAACTGCTCCTCCAGCCTTGAAATTTTCGCTGCCAAACCAAATGCATCTCTCTTTAAATTAAACTCTACTCAATTCTCGGCAAGACATAAACCAAATTATAGACAGATTCTGGCACAACTATAAACAATGGCCGTTCTCCCAGTTCCGACCAGTCCTTGTTTCCTGGGAACCTCACTCGCCAGCCCCATCTCATGCTTCTTCAGCTCATGGACTATTCAGCCTCCCACATCATTAGCTTTGCTCGCGCACTCACTAAGGCTTTTCTACCCGAAGTTCTAAGCTCTTCCCACATTCCTATCCCAAAACCAGTTCCCAAATGCCTAAAACACACGACCGCGGTTTGATCATACAGTAATAGTTCCCCCCCTCCCTTCCCCTTTTTCCCCCCATGCCTGTCAATTCCTTCATTAGTTATTTTCTTGTTTTTTGGGACTCCTGACCCTTCGACGCGTCGGTGGGTATGTACGATGGCCTGTGCCCAAATTTTGACACCCCACAAGGAGAAAGGAGGGAACTAAACTTTTAACTGTCCTCTGACCACTTGTTTGCTTTGCACCGCGCCCTGCATGGATGAACTCTTTCTCCATCCTCTTTCCAAAGAATGAATAAAAATAAAAATTAGAAAAAATACCTGACAAGAACCAAATTGTCAAGAGAAGAAGAGTTTATTCTGTGGCACAGCCATTGTGGTGGGAAGGTGGGGAGACCCCAGGCGGCTGAGTGTGATGATGCAACTGCGCTCTCTGGCTCCTTGGTAATTATGATCAGAGGACCCCAACCCTCCTGTTTGTGTCCCCCACTTTTAGGGTGGGTCTTCTGCTTAAATTTTACTCTCAATACAAAAAAAAAATCCCTTAGATCGCGACTGAAATACAAAGTCTCTGTCGCTCTAGAAGTATTATAGACCCACTGTCAAGAGATGACACAATTGATCATCACATGTGATTGACGACTTACATAATCTAACACTTGCACGGGTCTTGTGTATACCACCACATACCTTGCCTGTGATGTAAAATTTTATCATAGCTTCCAGTAATTATGACTGGTTCCCTCATCCCTGCAAACTTCCCGGCATATTTACACATGGTTTTCTGAGCTGTCACTTTTACCCAGCCCCCGTCTTCCAAGCCTCTCTTGTCTTTGGGGGGACCTTTGGTGCTCAGTCACCAGGCACGTTGCTGGGCTTGTGCCCGAGAGCTTCTTGATTCAGGCAGCTGGAAACTGGCCTGAGACGCATCTGCATCTTTAGCAGCGCAGGGCCGAGCTAGCTTGCGGGTGTGCCCCCACAATGCGAGGGCCACCGCTGGGGTCCACTCTGGAGGGAAACGGTTTGTCTGTGCAGCTCTGACGCTACTCCAGTGGCTTTTCTTTTGATTCATGGTTTTGGACATTGGTGTTATCCAAAGGATGGGCGTTTTGTTTGCTATCGCTCTATAATGAGCACAGTCTCCCTTATCTTACTATGTGTTGGGGATCCTCAGGCCTGTGGATGATTTCTGGCATCTTCTCCTTGTTAAGCGTCCGAGGCTGTTTTTGACATATACCCTTTAACTGGTGATAAGGGTTCATTACTCGTTCCCCAGTTGTTTACGACCAGAAAATATAGGTTAAACTCCTAGTTTGTTGGCCTTTAATCAGTGACTCTATGTGCGTGATGGGTGGCTCCCGTCTCAGGTCACTGCAAGGTGTTCGAACCCCCCGAAACACCGGTGGGACTGGGTGCCCCGCAATCTCGACTGAGATGTATTACCGGAATTAGAAGGGAGGAACTTCAACTTGAAGGCCAATTCAGACCTAGATAACCAATTATCGGGACTGGGCCCATAGTCACGTTAACTGAAGATGTGAGAAAGCGAGATAGAAGACTCGCAGAAGAAGAAGCAAGAGAATCCCAAATGAAAAGAACAAAACGAAGAATAAATTAAAAGAAAGAAAGATCGAAAAACATAACACACCCCAAAAGCAAAAAAGGGCATAAAAAAAAAAAAAGGAAAAAAGATGATGTCAACAAAAAGAAAAACCAAAAATATAAAAAAAAAATAAAAACAAAATAGGAAATTTAGGAAGGATAATTGAAGAACAGAAACAGCAAAACTAGCTAACAACAGTAAAAGAAACTAAGAACAGAAATAAGAAAGAAGAAAAAAAGAAGAAGAGAAAGAAACGAAAGAAAGAAGAAAGCAAGAAAGAAGAAGAAAGAAAGAAGAAAGAAAGGAAAGAAAAACGGAAAAGAACGAAAAGACGGAAAGAAGAGAGAGAGAAAAGAAAGAAAGAAAGAAAACGAAAAAGAAAGAAAAGAAAGAAGAGAAAGAAAGAAAGAAGAGAAAAGAAAGAACGAGAAGAGGGGGAAGGGACAGAAGAAAAAAGAAGAAAGAAGAAGGAAGATGGAAAAAAAAGAAAGAGAGAGGCGGCAAAAGAAAGAAAAAAGAAAGGGAAAACGAAAAAGAGAAAACAAAAGATTCAAGGGGAAAGAGAAAAAGCGACAAAAGAAAAATGAAAAGAAAAAAAAAGAAAAGGAAAGCAAGAGGAAGGACGAAAAGATGATACAAGAGAGAAAGAAGAAAAAAGACAAAAGAAGAAGATCCAAGAGGGAAAAGAGAGAATAGGAAAGGAAGGAAGGAAAGAAGGAAGGAGGAAGGTACGGGAAGGGAAGGGAAGGAAGGCGGGAAGGGGAGGAAGGAGGAAGGAGATGAAGGATGAAGGTAGGGAGGGACGGAAGGAAGGGAAGGAACAGGAAGGAGGGAAGGAAGGAGGGAGGCAGGAGGGAAGGGGAGAGGCAGGGAGGGAAGAGGGAAGGACGAGGGGAAGGAAGGCGGAAGAAGGATGGCGGAGAGGAAGAAGTGAAGGAAAGGAAGGGAAGGCAAGGAGGGAAGGAAGGACGGAAGGAAGAGAAGGACAGGCGGGGGAAGACGGAAGGAAGGAAGGAAGTGAAGGAAGGAAGGAAGGAAGGAAGGAAGGACGGCAGGAAGGGATAGGGAGGAGGGAAGTGAAGGAAGGAAGGAAGGAAGGAGGAAGAGGAAGGAAGGGAAAGGAGGAGGGAGAGGAAAGGCAGAGGATAGGAGGAAGGAAGGAGTGGAAGAGAGGAGAGGAGGGAGAAGAGGGGAGCAGAGGGGGGGGTGGGAGAAGGCAAGGCCAAAGCGTGGTGGGCAACCAGAATGGCCTCTGGCCGTCTAGGCTGCACATGTCACATACCATGCACATATGCCTTGAGAAGCTCTCGCCTCCCGCGACGGGTGCGAACCAACCTGGCAGGGAGGACAAGGAAGAATCTCTCCAACAGGCCCCCGTGATTTCACGGGCCCTGCTGGCGCGTGATCGTGGCCAGGGTACGACATCAGGCAAACGGGGGAACCCCCGAGGTAAGACATTGAAACTACGGCGTGGAGTGGGCAGGTAGATGAAGGGGTTGGTCGGAGGACAGATGGTAGGGGGATAAAGAAGGGAGAGGAAAAACATAAAAAAAAAATTAAAAGTTAAGTTAGGTGAAGTACATTAAATCTCTTAAAAACAAATGTTAAGTTATGGGGGGCATACCTCTTGTGCCGTGAGCTGAACCCGTGGAGGACTGAGTCTTGCCCCTCCCGCAACGTATTGCGGGTTGGGAAGGTCGGTGCTGGAAATCCAACGTAAGACGGACAAGCTCCTGAGTTGGGAACTCAGCTCCCACATAAAAATGCCAGGTCGAAATGGTGGCAGGCTGCACTTCTGGCCCTGGTAGGCAGAGCCTGGGAAATTCCGAAGCAAAGCAAAAAGGAAGTAGAAGCAATCCAGGATGATTCCTGAAGTCACACAGTACCCTCTGACATCCACACCCACACATACACAAACTCACACGCATACACACTAAATAAAGTTTAAAAAAAGAAACCGTGGATTCTTACACAGACCAGTCTCTAGCTGTCTCTACATCTGAGGTTCCAGGTGTGTCTTTTGCCGTCTTTTACTGTGAGGCCAATATTAGCTACCCTCTCTGTCTTTCTGATGCTCATGCATCCGCGGGAAGAGACCGTCCCTGCAGGCCTCGTCCACTCTTAGCACAGAGCAGGGAGTCGCCCTTCTCCGCGGTGAACCTTCACTTATCAAGACATATACCCCTGCCCTAAATAATCCCGGGATCAGGTTCCACCCTGCTGGAGCTAGCCCCTGCCACCCAGGGCTGCCCCAAGGACTCTGACCCCCAGTCCTGAGCTCCCTAGTCTGCCCTTCCTCGTTCATCCTGTGGGGACCCCAGGGGCGGCAGTCGCTCACTCTCTCCCTGGTCCTGGCCCTGCCCAGCCACGCCTGTATTTGCTCTGGCCCCGCCCTTCTCCCCAAACGCCTAAGCCCGCGACGGCTGGTCTTTCCCGAGCTGCGGCTTCTGTACCAGTTCACAGTCATCTCTGTACATTAAAATCTGGGGAATAATTTTAACATTTAGTCTCTTCCGGGCTGGCGAGGAGTCTGCAAACCCCTGGGGCTCCCGGAAGATCTGCACGCAGGGGCAGTGCCTAGAATAGCAGCCCAGAATCATCGGACGCAGCGAATGGAAGTCACGTGACGGTTGTGCTTGAAATTCTGATCCTCCCGCCTCCTCCTTCCACGTGCGGCGGGTCCAGGCATGCGTCATCATGCCTGGTTTATAGGGTCCTGGGGACGCTAACACTCTACTTGCGGGTACACCCCAAACCCCAACTCTGGCTTTGGAGCGAACTCCTTTCTTCTTCCGACCAGCTGGCTTCTCCGCAGCGCCCCTGTGGGAATCTCAGGAATCACCATTCCTTTGTATCTCTTGTGTGGCAGTTATCACTGCAACTGTTAACACACAAAACAAAACCAAAAACAAACACTCCTCTAGAGTGTGAAATCTGCCCATACCCAGGTGGGATGTGGCATGTTTTTGTGCATTGTAGCCCACTAAATATTTGAATAAGTGAGTGAGTGAACGGACCTTTCTTTACAAGTCCATCAAGCTCAAACTAAGAAGCCATGAACAGCAGGTGGAGGGAACAAAGGACAAAGGAAATGAGGACAGGGCCAGCTGGATATGTGTGTGTGTGTGTGTGTGTGTGTGTGTTGTGGTGTGTGGTGTGTGTGTGTGTGTCTGTGTGTGTGTGTGTGTGCAGGTGGTGGGCAGCCCCATAGAGCACCTTACGATGCTGAATGTCAAGATGGTGCTGGAAGAAAGAGACCCCAGAGCGAGGCCGACCTCAGGCCGAATCCCAGACACACAAGGTGACGGTGAGTGACCATTCCACTTGATGTCCCATTTCCTCGGGAAGCTGCTCCGAGGACTGAGCTTGAACTGCAAAGCCCGAGAGTGCTTGGGGCACAGTGCTCTCATGCAAATAGCTGTTACTCTCACCCGACCTCTCTCAACCTCTCCGACCTGGTGCAAATTGGAAATGAAATAAAGTTTGTTAGCCGCTTCCTCAAACAATCATTCTTTTGTGCAGTGCATGCTAGTGCATCCAGGTTCGTAGTAATCTCATTAAAGAAAAAACACTATCTGGCCCAGCGAACTGGCATCACGATTCGAGCATCAACATGATCTCTTTGTAAAAGCCGATCTAGAGTTCATCTCAAGTCCTTTTTAAAAGCACATTTAGTTTCAAAGCAAAATTAAACAGAAAGTAGAGTTTCCCCAACCCCTGTCTCACGATCATCACCTGCCATACAGCATCCCCATGGGAGGGGAACGCCGAAACAGTGGAGGAGCCTGGGATGACAGAACATCATCATCACTCGAAGTCTTTAAGTCCTCTTGGTGCGGAGCGGTTGTGGTTTTGACATGTAAATGCCACGTCCCACCGCTACAGTATGTGTCAGAGAACTTCCATTGCTCTGCCTAGCCATCCTTTCCCTTAAAACGATGCTGTTGCTGTTATTGAGACAGGATCTCTAGCCCAGGCTGGCCTCCAGTGTGGAGAACTTGAGCTTCTGATCCTCCTGCCTCTGCGGGCCGTGCTGGGATAACAGGTGTGCGACACCAGCCAGGTGTACATCCGGCTGGGGCAAGGACCCAGGTTCTCCGGGTTGGTTAGGGAAGCGCCGAATAACTTAGATGCATCCCAACCCTGCTCACTCGCAGCATTTGAAAACCCAGTTCCAGACCATAGGACGACCGAGGGTTGAGGCTGCTCTCTGAGGGATGGTGGGCTTCTGTCCCCTGGACTAAGCCAGTCCTCGAGGATCTTGCGGTGGGGGGTTCGGGCTCAGAAAAAAGCTGCGGCTGAAGGAGTGAAAGGGAGGGGCGCGGGACTCCTGGGAGGAAGAACTGACCTCCCTGAGACGCAGGAAACGGGGGCACAGGAGGGGCGGGGAGGGGGTGAGGGGGGAGGCAGTGGTCTGGGTTGGAGTGCTGACCAGCATGGAACTTGGAGGAAGGCGCACCGCAAGCATTGACGTGTGCAGGGTAGCAGGGCTCAGTCAGCAGGAGAGTCCTGGTTAGGAAGGTGCCGAGCTCCCGCGTTTTCACTGTGTGATTCTGGGCCAAGCCTTTTCTGTCCTAGGGGAGCTGGACTAAATGTGCGCATTGTAGCGTTAGAGCAGCGCTAGGGAGTGACAAGGACCCTTCAAGGACAGGCTGGGGTGTAAGACGAGAGGAGGGACAGCGGGCGGATTGCGCAGTAGGCCGGCGAGGGGCTTTGGAGCAACAGAGGCGGCCGCCCTCTTTCTCCGCTCCCACCGCCGCGCGGGAGGAGCTGGGCGGTGTTCGCCCGCACCGCCTTCAAGCCGCGGGGTCCTGGGCGACCCTCCGCGCGGGCACGGGCTGACGGCGGCGCGGCGGCGGCGCGTGGGCACGGCAGCTGTGCCCAAGGGTTGTTAACCCATTCCCGGGCAGCGGCGGCGCGTGCCGTGCGGAATTTCACCAGAAGAGGGTACAGTTGCAAAGCGTTTGACGTCAGGCCGGAATTCCTATTGTGCTTCCAGTCAGCTCGGGCAAAGCCAGCTCAAGTTCGCTCTCCGCACACCTCGGCGGACGCCGCGGCCCGCGCGCCCCGGGCAGGAAGACGCTGCCTGCCGCCGGCGAGGGGAACCCCGTCCGGCCCCGGGCCGAAGCGAAGCGGCAGATCCCGCCGCCCGGCAGCCGCGGTGAGCACCCCTCGCGCCGGAGACCGCCAGGGTCCCTCCGGGACGCCCGGATGCCCGCGCGCAGCCCCGCCGCCGCCACCGCCGGGTGCATGCTCCTCCACCGCGCGCCCCGGCCGGCCGCAGCGGGCTGTGAGCGCCCGTCCCCGCGGGTGGGTGCTGTCCCCGAGGCCGCGCACGGGTGCCGGGGCTGCGATCGCGCGCGCGCGCCGGGAGAATGGACGCGTCCGCGGAACCGAGCCTCCCCGAGCCGGGCAGCCAGGACTCCGCGGTGGGCGACGACATTGAGATCGTGGTGAACGTGGGGGGCGTACGGCAAGTGCTGTACGGAGACCTGCTCAGCCAGTACCCGGAGACCCGGTTGGCTGAGCTCATCAACTGCCTGGCCGGGGGCTACGACACCATCTTCTCCTTGTGTGACGATTACGACCCGGGCAAGCGCGAGTTCTACTTCGATCGCGACCCGGACGCTTTCAAGTGTGTCATCGAGGTGTACTATTTCGGAGAGGTCCACATGAAGAAGGGCATCTGCCCCATCTGCTTCAAGAACGAGATGGACTTCTGGAAGGTGGACCTCAAGTTCTTGGATGACTGTTGCAAGAGCCACCTGAGCGAGAAGCGAGAGGAGCTGGAGGAGATCGCGCGCCGGGTGCAGCTCATCCTGGACGACCTGGGCGTGGACGCGGCCGAGGGCCGCTGGCGCCACTGCCAGAAGTGCGTGTGGAAGTTCCTGGAGAAGCCCGAGTCGTCGTGCCCGGCGCGGGTGGTGGCTGTGCTGTCCTTCCTGCTCATCCTGGTCTCCTCGGTGGTCATGTGCATGGGCACCATTCCCGAGCTGCAGGTGGTGGACGCCGAGGGCAACCGCGTGGAGCATCCGACCCTGGAGAACGTGGAGACGGCGTGCATCGGCTGGTTCACGCTGGAGTACCTGCTGCGCCTCTTCTCGTCCCCCAACAAGCTGCACTTCGCCCTGTCCTTCATGAACATCGTGGACGTGCTGGCCATCCTCCCCTTCTACGTGAGCCTCACGCTCACACACCTGGGCGCCCGCATGATGGAGCTGACCAACGTGCAGCAGGCGGTGCAGGCCCTGCGGATCATGCGCATCGCGCGCATCTTCAAGCTGGCGCGCCATTCCTCGGGGCTGCAGACCCTCACCTACGCCCTCAAGCGCAGCTTCAAGGAGCTGGGCTGCTGCTCATGTACCTGGCCGTGGGCATCTTCGTCTTCTCGGCGCTGGGTACACCATGGAGCAGAGCCACCCCGAGACCCTGTTCAAGAGCATTCCCCAGTCCTTCTGGTGGGCCATCATCACCATGACCACAGTGGGCTACGGTGACATCTACCCCAAGACCACGCTGGGCAAGCTCAACGCCGCCATCAGCTTCTTGTGCGGGGTCATCGCCATCGCCCTTCCCATCCACCCCATCATCAACAACTTCGTCCGGTACTACAACAAGCAGCGCGTCCTGGAGACCGCCGCCAAGCACGAGCTGGAACTGATGGAACTCAACTCCACCAGCGCGGGAGAGAAGCCCCCGGGCTCCCGCAGCGACCTGGACACGCTGCCCCCGGAGCCTTCCGCTAAGGAGGGTCCGAGCTGGGGCAGCCGGCTGAAGCTCTCCCACAGCGACACCTTCATTCCCCTGCTGACAGAGGAGAAGCACCACAGGACGCGGCTCCAGAGCTGCAAGTGATGGGCGGGGCCCAGAGCGGACGCAGGCTGGGTGGTGGATGGACGCTGTGTGGTGGGCATGTCTGCAGGCATGCCAGTGGCTGCAGAGGGGCTGCCTGTGTCCCCCCCACTCTCCCCTGAGCAGACTCTGCTAAAGCTGGGTAAGACTCCTTGAGTGGCAGCTGCCCAGGTGCAGGGGTAGATAGAGGGGGACAGCAGCCCCAGGGTCCCGAAGGCTAAGGGACCGGCCTGGCTGGCAGCAGGGGCTCCCACCCGCTTCTGTGTCCCCTTCACCAAAACCTCCCTGCCCCCAACGCGCTCCATGTGTGGGTTCTGTCAGGCTGCTGTCAGCCACCGACCGGAGAGTAGTTACTGCACACCCGGGTGCCAGGCCGGGAGGGAGGTGTGCAGCCCGGGGAGGGGGGGCAGACAGCTATTTTTAGTGGAGGGCTAATTAAAGAAGGGTGTGAGGCAGGGTGCAGTGCCAAGGCGCCTTGCCACATTCCAGGAGACTCTGTGCGGGCAACTTCCCTTCCGTCTCCTTCTGGGGGAAAAACTGGCTTTTGAGGGAATCCAAGGAGCAGCTAGGTCGTGTTAGTTATCACCTGCGGAGCAGTTCTACCACACCTCTCTGTCCTCTCCAGTCACCCCGCTACAGGTACCCCCATATTACAGATGAAGAAACTGAGGCCCGGGGTCACGGAGAGGAGCGACCTTGGGCCTGGTGATGTCCAAGCTGGTGTGCTCTCTGCCAGGCAGTCATGAGCCAGAAAATTCTGTGGAGGGGGGAGGGGTTCATGAGGGAAGGTCTGGGCTCCTCAGCAGGGAATAGGGAGACCTGTGTTCTAGACCATCCTTCCTTCTACCCCATGCCTCAGAGATGCCTGCTGAATGGACAGTCCAGGGCGTGGCATCCAGAGGTCACTGCCAGCCAAGTTAGAAAGCCCCAGGAGAACAGCCTACAGTGCATTTCGTCCAGGGACCCGGAGACAGGAGATGTCTTGGGGCTTGGACACTTTCCCCTAGTATCCTTTCCTCGATTAAACTCTCCTGTAGACTGTGCGACCCTTGGTAACCCCGCTCTCTTTCATGCTGACCCTTTATCAGATGGGGTATCAAAGAGTGAGCTCAGAGGACCATGGCGGAAGGAGTATCGGCCCCCCACTCTGGGCTCCAGGGTCTTGGCTGAGCAGCAGGAGAGGGAGGGACTGGGCAGTGGTCAAAGACTGAGCTGGCCCTGCAAGTCCAACCCTGTCTCTGGTTTTCAACCTACCGGAAGGCCCAGAGCCCTGCTTGGAACTTCCTCTGCTAAGGGGGCTGCTCAGAGAGGGGAGCGCTATGGTGAGGTGGGGGTCGGAGGGCAGCCCCCATCTGCCTCTACCCTGAACCATTCTTTCCTCTTCCCCCAGTCCAAATTATCTCACAAGCAAGAGGCGAGGTGATTTCTTGGATCCCTTTTAGGTCTGTCTTTCCAGAACACCTAAGAGGCATTATGGGCTGTCTGCGCTGGTGTCGGGGACCCAAGGGAAGGATGACTTATTTGGGAGGTCCTGGGAGGGGCTAGCCTTGGAACAGAGTGCAGGCTCGATCCCGAGCTGTGGCGATAGGAGGCTGCCAGGGAGCAGTTAGGCTAGACCAGGGTGGACGGACTGGCAGGAGGCATGAGGGCAGCCGTGCAAGAGGGACTGTCCTGGGTCCTGTCTTCTGGAGGACTCCGATAGGCTGATCCCTGGGCTGTATCATGTGTCACCAGGATGACCCCGGCTCCTGCGTCCATGAAAGACAGCGGAGAACAAAGGTGGGGGCTGGGGAGGGAGGACAGGGCCTGCTGGAATATGCGTGTTCCCGGCATTCAGTGGGGGGTTGAGTGGGGGGCTGGCTTTGTTTGTCCCCTTACTTACAGAATCCTTAAGAAGCTGGGGAAGGGGTACTAGCCAGAGAGTCAGAACCCTGGGAAGGGAGAGAAGCAAAGAGAGTTGGGGTGACCCTGGGCAGGAGGCCACATCCCCATTTTCCCTGCTTTCCCCTGAGGAAGTGGGGTGGGGGGCAGAGGGGCAGCAGTGCATGGGGCCCCCACTTCCCACGCGCCTGTCATTCCCTTCTCCTTCTCAGAAAACTGATCCTGATTAGTGTGAACAGATTGCTGAGCCCACCACGGATCAGGACCCAGTGAGGACCTGGTCCCAGAGGATCTGAGGGAGGGACAATGATCTGGGCAGAGTGACATGTTCGTTTCGGAGGAGCGGCCTGGGGGCTTGGGAGCCAGGAGTCCCTAGTCCCTGGGGAGTCTTTCTGGGTTTCAAGTATTTGAACTTGGCTGTAACACTAGGGAGTTCTAGAAACACAGTGTTTGGGCTGTACTTAATCCTTAGGAAATTAGAAACTCCGAGGGCAATATTCCATGTCAGTATTTTTATAACTCACAGTGCACACAAGACAGCTCGTGAGCCCGTTCAAGTGTGGGATTTGGGGTCTGCAGAGCTGATGGCCCCTGTTGTTCCTGGGGGGGGTGGCTGGTGGCCGCAGCTGGTCCACCAAGCTGGCTTTGGACCACCGGAGCAGGAGCTGGTAAACTGCAGCCCCAGGGACTTGGCTCCGGTGCCCCCCTGTGTTTCGCATAGCGCAAGACTTGAGAATGGTGTCTCAATTTTCCAACGGTGGAAAAACTAAAAGAATAACATTTTGTGACCCGTGAAAAGTACATAAAAGTCAAATTTCATTGTCCACAAATAAAGTGTTCTTGGAACTGAGCCCTGCTGCTTTCTTTGTTCTGGCGTTGCTCCAGGCTGCTGCAGGGGAGGGGGCTGTGACAGGGCCGGTGCCGCTCAGCCAGCTCCCCTCCTATGAGGAAAGAGGCTGCAGGTGGAAGCGTGGAAAGGACCCCCCAAGAAGAGGAAGAGAATGTCCCGGGAGCAGGTGCTCCCAGCTTCGGAGAGAGCAGTCCACCCTCACACCCCAGGACGGAGCCGGGGCCACAGAGTTGCCAACAGTTTAATTTTAGATCTGAAATAACTTGATGCGTTGAACTGGTCATTCTTGGTTGTATAGATGCCCAGAGGGCGAGATGCCACGGGCTGCTCTTGGCGTGGAGAGGCGGGAGAAAGGCTGAGCCCAGGAGGCCCCGTCCAGGGCTGCCCTGGAGCCCCGCGCCCTAGACCCTGCCCGGGGCTGCCCCAGCTTCCTGATAACGAGAAGGACGCGGTCACGTGATCTGTGTCGCTCTCTGAACTGGCCTGGGTGGTGCTTCGTGAGGCAGGAGCAGAGGGGCTCCCTGCATTTCCGCAGGCAAAGTGCTCCGGGTGGATGGTCCAGCTGTGTGGAGTCCAGGGTCTATATTGTTGGGGGGGGGGATTAGGGAGGGTGCAGGCTGCAGCCCCTCCCCGAGCTCTGGAGGTATCTCACGAAACAAGGGGGAAAGAGGGAATCTGTGACCAGCCAGAGCTGAACACTTCACCTTGCTCCCTGGGGAGAGCCGCGGATGCAGAGGACCCCAGCCAGGGCCTTCTGGGGCTCGGCAGAGGCAGGGCTGGGATCAGACCCTAGAACCCGCTTCCTCTGGCCCAGTGGGAAGGGCGGCCTGCTGTTCCCAGGTTCCCCAGGGGGTGATTAAATATCTGGGTGTCTCCTGGCATCTCTAGGGAGAGACCAGAAGCCTCCCACCTGTCGCCTGGGAGAAGACAGCTTGCTACAGGCGACATTCCTAACAGCGCTTCACCAGCAGATTCAAGCGGGGATTGCGTTAACATCCGCAATTCAAGGTGGAAGTTCTGCTTCAATTCTTTCCTGCGCCGAGCCGAGCCGTAGCTGTGGAGCCGACGCAGGTTTCCAAGAGGAAAGACCAAACCAGAGCCGGGGACGGGGCCATTTGCTTTTCCCTTGTGAAGTTAACACTTTCAGATGCCAGGCAGGTGATGGCCTCTCGCTCCTCCAGTGAGTCACTTAACCTCGGCTTTACAGACGGGACTCTGAGGCCCTGAAGGGCAAATGCCACAGGCTGCCGCAGGCTGGTGCTGGGTTTAGCGACTGTCACCATGGCCACGAAGGTGCGACTGTTGTGACCTCAGGAATGATGGGAAACTGCCTGAGCCCCACCAGCTACGGGGAAGTCAGGGTGGTCCGAGCACCTGCTCAGCCCAGGACCCCTCTCTTCCTCGTGCCAGGAGACCTGTCCTTCCCCTGGGAGCGAGTCCCATGCCATGGCGGTTCCCTCCCTCCAGCACAGTCTCTAGGCCCCTACCCTGCCTATAGGCTTAACTGGAGGGGGCGGCAGGTCCTGACAGGGTTTCTACCATAGTCCCCCACCTGCTCTGCCAAGATCAATGTTAATGACAGGAGGGAGGCTCGGTATACAGGCTGGGATAAACGCTGCAACAGCGTGGACTTGAGAGGGGCACAAGTACCGGCACCCAGACCCTGCATCTGCCAGCACACGCGGTGTCCAGCTCTCGGAATGACCACTGTCCGGCTCTAGTGTCTGGCTCTCTTGTTCCTCGCTGGATTTGTCTGGGTGGTCTGCCTTGACCTTAACCCGAGGCCCTGGAGGAAGCTCAGACAGAGACCCCGCTGTAAGGCCACTGGTAAACTGGACCCCTGGGGTCTTGACCTCAGGGCATGCTTCCTACTCCCCCAGTGTAGAGCAGTTAACAATTGCTGCGACAATTTCAGTACAGGCTGTCCGCAAAGCACAACTTGCTCCAGGATCTTTCCCCCCTGGATAAACTTCACGATTTTTTCTATTTTGTTGCTTTACTTTTCTTTGTCTTAACTGTAGATCTGGATAAAGTTAGTAAAAAAGTGGTCCCGTCCCACCCGGCCTGAATGCTCTCCAGCCTTGAAATTTTCGCTGCAAACAAATGCATCTATCTTTAAATTAAACTCTACTCAATTCTCAGGACATAAACCAAATTAAGACAGATTCTTGGCTAAACTATAACACAAATGGCCTGTCTCCCAGTTCCTGACAGTCCTTGTTTCCCTGGGAAACCTCACTAGCCAGCCCCTCATCCTTGCTTCTCTCAGCATCATGACTATTCCAGCCTCCCACCATCATTAAGCTTTGCTCGCAGCACTCAAGGGCTTTTCTAACCCGAAGTTCTAAGCTCTTCCACATTCCTTTCCCAAACCAGTTCCAAATGCCTAAAACACACGACCGGGTTGATCACAGTAATAGTCCTGCCTGTCAATTTCCTTCATTAGTTACTTTTCTTGTTTTTGTGGGATCCTACCTGACCGCTCGGTGGTAAGAGGCCTGTGCCCAAATTTGGCACCCCACAAGGAGAAAGGAGGGAACTAACTTTCTAAATGTCCTCTGACCACTTGTGCACCGCGCCCTGCATGGATGAACTCTTTCTCCATCCTCTTTCCAAAAGAATGAATAAAATAAAAATTAAGAAAAATACCTGACAAGAAACAAAGTCAAGGAAGAAGAGTTTATTCTGGGCACAGCTCATTGTGGTGGAAGTGGGGGACCCCCAGGCGACTGGTGTGATGAATGCAAATGCGCTCATCTGGCTCCTTGGTATTATGATCAGGACCCAAACCCTCCTGGTGTCCCCCACTTTTAGGTGGGTCTTTCTGCTTAAATTTACCTAATCAAAAAAAAAAATCCCTTACAGATGCGACTGGAAGTCTGTCTCCTAGAAGATTATAGAACCTGTCAAGATGACAATATTGATCATCACATGTGATTGAGACTTACATTCAATAAAACTGCACGGGTGTGTATACACACACATACCTTGCCTGTGAATGTAAATATTTTATCATAGCTTCCAGTACATTATGACTGGTTCCCTCATCCCTGCAAACACTTTCCACGGCATATTTACACATGGTTTTCTGAGCTGTCACTTTTCCACGCCCCCCGTCTTCCAAGCCTCTCTTGTCTATTGGGGCACTTTGGTGCCAGTCACCAGGCACGTTGCTGGGCTGTGCCCAGAGCTTCTGATTCAGCAGGCTGGAACTGGCCTGAGCATCTGCATCTTTAGCAAGCGCCGGGATGCTGCGGTGGCCCCACAAATGCTGAGGTGGCCACCGCTGGGCCACTCTGAGAACTGGTGTCTGTGCAGCTCTGACGACATCTCAGTGGCTTTTCCTTTGATTCATGGTTTTGGACATGGTGTTATCACAAAGGATGGGAGTTTTGTTGCTAGCTCTATAATGAAGAACAGTCTTCCCTTATCTTACTATGTGGTTGGGGATCTCAGGCCTGTGGGATTTCTGGCATCTTCTCCCTGTTAAGGTCCGAGGTCTGTTTTTGACATATACCCTTTATTAAGCTGATAAGGGTTCATCCTACTGCTAGCTTCCCCCAGGTTGTTTAAAAACAGGACCGAATACTGAGGTTTTGTGATGCATCTTTAGCATCAGTCAGAACTACTTATCCGTGAGGTGGGAGCTGGCTCAGACAGACCAGTGCTTGCAGTCCACACATGCAGACCCGAGTCTGGTCCTCAGCACCCCCCCCCCGAAAAGCTGGGCACTGGGTGTGGTGCCTGCTTATAATCTCAGAGCTGGAGATGTAGAGACAGGAGGATCTTCAACTTGCAAGCCAATCAGACTAAGCCAAATCACTGAGCCCTAATCACAGTGAGGAACTAAGAAGAAAGAAAGAAAGAAAGAAAGAAAGAAAGAAAGAAAGAAAGAAAGAAAGAAAGAAAGAAAGAAAGAAAGAAAGAAAGAAAGAAAGAAAGAAAGAAAGAAAGAAAGAAAGAAAGAAAGAAAGAGAAGAAAATAAGAAAGGAAGGAAGAAAAAAGAAAGAAAGAGAGAAAGACAAGAAGAAAAAGAAAGAGAAACAAAGATCAAGAGGGAAAGAGAAAAAAGAAAAAGAAAAAGAGAAAAAGAAAGGAAGGAAGGACGAAAAGATATAGAAAGAGAGAAAGAGAAAAAAGAAAGAAAGAAAGATCAAGAGGGAAAGAGAGAAAGAAAGGAAGAAGGAAAGAAGAAGGAGAGCAAGGAATGGACGGGAAGGGAAGGGAGGAAGGGAAGGGGAGGAAGGCAAGGAAGGAAGGATGAAGGATGAGGGAGGGAGGGAAGGAAGGAAGGAAGGAAGGGAAGGAAGGAGGAGGAAGGAGGGAAGGAAGGAGGGAGGGAAGAGGGAGGAAGGAGGACGGAAGGGAGGAAGGAAGAGGGAAGGAAGGAGGGAAGGAAGGAGGGAAGGAAGGACGGAAGAAGAAGAAGGAAGAAGGAGGAAGGAAGGAAGGAAGGAGGAAGGAAGAGAAGGAAGGAAGGAAGGAAGGACGGAGAAGGAAGGAAGGGAGGAGGGAAGGAAGGAAGGAAGGAAGGAGAGGAAGGAAGAAGGAAGGAAGAGGAAGACGGAGGAGGGAAGAAGGAAGGAGGGAAGGCAGGAGGAAGGAGGGAAGGAAGGAAGGAGATGGAGAGGGAGAGAGGGGGGGGTGGAGAAAGGCAAGGCAAAGCGGGTGGCACCAGAATGGCCTCTGGCCTCTAGGCTGCACCAGTCACATACATGCACATATGCCTTGAGAAGCTCTCTGCCTCCCCGAGACGGGTGAGAACTAACCCTGGCAGGGAGGACAAGGAAGAATCTCTCCAAAGGCCCCAGTGATCTACGGCCCTTGCGGAGCGTTGAATCTGGCAGGCGTACGACATCCAAGGCAAACGGTGGACCCCACAAGCGTAAGACACTTGAAACTAGGAGGGAGTGTGGCAGGTAGATGAAGGGTGGTCGGAGGAAATGGAGGGGGGATGAAAGGGAGAGGAAAACATAAAAATAAAAAAATTAAAAGTTAAGTTAGACGTGAATACATTAAATACTCTTAAAAACAAATGTTAAGTTATGGGGGGCATACACTCTTGTGCCGTGAGCCCCGTGGAGACTGAGTCTTTGCCCCCTCCCGCAGTGACGGGTTTGGGAAGGTCGGGCCTGGAAATCCAACGTAAGAAGGACAAGCTCGGGCTGGAGAGGTGGCTCAGGGGTTAAGCCTCTGCCTTGCAGGCGGAAGGTCCTGAGTTCGGATCCTAGAACCCCCTGTATAGACGCCGGACCGAAGCGGGGGCGGCCGGTGTTTCACGGTCATGGTAGGGCGGGAGCCTGTGAATCCTGGGGCGAGTAAACCAGGAGGAGGTGGAGGCGTCCATATATACACACATATATACACACACGCACACATACACTGCAATTTAATAAATAATAAAATACTAATAAAAAAATTTAAAAAAAGGACAAGCTCTTCTCAGGCCTGATGGCGTCTTCTGTGGACAAGGCAGGACTCGAACCCGAGACCCACCGCTCCCCCATCTGTAAAATGGGAGAAAACAGAATCCTCGCTCCCAGGCTTGAGGGAGGACGATGGGGAAGGCGTGGGTGGCACAGCTCCCGGTGGCCTTGGCGCCGCATGTCCAGGGTGAATGAACTTCCTCAATGAACCACAAAATTGGATCTTCACTGTCCGTCTCTGTCGCCATTATGAGAAGAACGAATCCAAGCCAGTCCTTGTCTTGGGAAACAGGATCAAGACTATGTTCTTTCATTTCTTCAAGACCTTTGCCCAACCATGCTGTAAGATTTTTATCATCAGTGTTGTTGTGATTAAAACTCTCTGTGCTTTTGCATGTGTGTGAGTCTCTGTGAGCCCAAGCGGGCTTCTTAACTCACAAGGCTCCAACCTCAGCTGGGATTACTGTCTGGCATCACTTTGGACTTTGGGGAAGTTGTGAGAACTCTTGGGTCGGCCTTGCTGATGGTTCTCATCTGCCCTGTGTGTGCTGCCGTCTCTGCAGGCACATGCATTGTTGTTGGACAGTGTATGATGCACACATATGTGGCCTCTCATTCCCAAAATACCACCACAACAATATCCTCTATGAAAAACCTGGAGTTATCACTAATTAAATGTCCAGAAATATAGAAATGAGCCATTCTAGACTATAGAGTAAGCTGGGCACAGTCCCAAAAAGCATCCACTCTGAATACCAGCAATTAGCACTGTTCTCAGAAGCACACAGAAAACATGTGTCTAAAAGTGTACAGGGCTGGAGAGATGGCTCAAGTTAGATTAAGACTCTGCCTCACAAACAGAAGGTCTTGAGTTCAGATCCCACGTCCCACGTAAAAGTGCCAGATAGAAATGATGGTGGCCTGCACTTCCAGCCTTAGTAGGTGGAGCCTGGGAAATCCTAGAGGGGAGCAAAAAAGGAGGTAGAAGCAATCCAGGATGATTCTTTTTTTTTTTTTTTTAAATATGGAACGCTTCACGAATTTGCGTGTCATCCTTGCGCAGGGGCCATGCTAATCTTCTCTGTATCGTTCCAATTTTAGTATATGTGCTGCCGAAGCGAGCACCAGGATGATTCTTAAAGTAACTCTTGGTCCTCCACAGGGACACACAATGCCCTCTGACACACACATACACACACACACTAATTAATTAATAATAAAAAAATAGAAGTGTCTGGAGCCTCGAGATCACAGAAGCATTTTTGCAGGCACAGCCTCTCAGGTCCCTTGCTTGGCGTCAAAGCCACCATCTGGACCTTCAAGTCTGAGCCGTGGCACTGTCTGACAGCATTCCTGTTTGATGACCAGGCTGGAATATTTGGAACGTTCATTTCAGTATGACTTGCAATCATGGGGAAGCTGCAGGCATCTCCTGGTGCCGATGGAATGGCAGCACGTGACTGGCATCCCTGCATGGCCGTGGGCATCAGCAGGTGTGTATACGGAAGTGCATCTTATTAATTGTTAATGACTCTGATCTGCCTTCCGCTTCAGGAACCACCAGTGTTGCCAGCAGAAGCAGAACAGCATGCTTCTTCCAATCAAGTCACTTGTTTCCTGGGCAGGTTTTCCACAGGTAGTCTCCAGGAGGAGGCCCTCAGAAAGGTAGACCATCACCACTTGAAGTCAGTAAAGTTTCTTTCTTTCCGTGTTTATACTTGAGAGACATGCACATGCATGAATGTGGAGGTTAGGGGACAACTTTCCAGAGTTGGTTCTCCCCTTCCACAAAAGGGGCTCCAGGGATTGAACCCAGGTCACCAAGTTTTGGTGTAGGCCCCTTTACCCTCTGAACAACCTCACCACCAGCTTGCTAAAGTCTGTATTCAAACTTGTCCGCCTCCACCTGAATGCTCACTGGCCTGGTGTGTTAGGAACCTGCCATCTTTTTCTTTCCTTTTTCATTTCTGACAGAACCCCGTATTTTTGGTAATATCTGAGAGCCTCTTGGCAGATCCAAGTGGATGGTGCATGGAGTAGCCCCGTTGCAGGCCCGCAGAGTGGATCCACACTTTCCCTTCCGGGCCAACAAGGATACTGTCTTCTGACCCAGGCAGGGTCTAGGTGGTTTTTTGGTGCATAACATGTGTACCCCCAATCTTTCTGCCATTGCATGATGTACGTAATTGAGCCAAGGTTACGAAATGCCATGGGAAAATGACGAGAGTTACCAGGTCTGCCCCGGGGACTCAAATAACCTTGTTCAAGATGCAGAGCACACTTGTTCTGAGAACACCAGCTGTGTTGCCAAACAGACCAGCAGGACTTGAGTTGGAACACGCTGGGCTGATGCCTTTCATTTCTCTCTCTAAAAGCACACGTGCTTTCGGAGGTCAGAGGGCAGCTTTGAGGAGTCAGCTCTCTCCTCCACCTTGTGGGCTTTGCAGATTGAACTCAGGTCACCAGGTTTGCACACAGTGCTCTTTACCCGTTGAGCCATCTCACTGGTCCTCATTTATATTTCATATTTATCTTTGGGGTTTCATGGATTATTGGTTTGGCTTTTACTATTTTTAACTTGATCTTTAATCCCTAACTTTATTTACTGAGAGAATTGACAAAATCAAATAAATGTGAGGCACACTGTGCTGTTTTCTTGCTTGTAGTCATTGTGAGATGAAGACTGCCAGCCCAGTGAACACTTGTTACCTAGCACTCGCTTTTGTGTGTGGCAACAGTGTAATTCAGTGAGCCACACGTTCTGGACAGCTCTAGGGACCCTTCATAGAAGAAGTTCTGCAAGTGTAAAGCGAGAACCTGCCCTGCCAAACCTTTGCACGGACCATATGGGGCCGCTGGGTCCTAAGGGGAAAGGTGGGAGCTGGTACACGTGTCCGCTCTTACTTTCACATTTGGCTCTTTTGCAGGTCCCTAGCTGTTGGTAGTAAGTCCGGGTACAAGTTTTTCTCCCTGTCTTCGGTGGATAAGCTGGAGCAGATCTATGAATGCAGTAAGTGTTTGCTCGCTCACTTTCTTCTTTGAAACAGACTACCAGCCGCATGCTGGGTGGACTACAGTTGACGTGCAGGCCGCAGTTCCAGTGCTATGGGCAGCTCTGTCCCCCACCGAGCCCTGCAGTGGCCTTCCAGACCTGTACACGCGTGTGTAAAGAAATGTATATTTGGTTTGGTTTCCTGGACTGCCTTTCATGCATAGCATTTTACTGCAGGATCACTCTGCCATACTCCTCCTTTGGATGCCAACTAAACTGTTCAGGTTACTGTCGGGAAGAGGCTCCAGAGAATCAGGGCTCTCCCAGGCTCCGTAGAGATGAGTTGTTTTCCCAATTGTCATTTTGTGACATCCAAAGAGTCCCAAGTGTCACTGAGGCCTCGTGGGCTGGCAGGAGGGCATTGAGCTGGGGCTTCCTGCCCGACCCCTTCTGGATGGCCTTATCGCTGGGCCTTGTCTTCTTGTTCTCTTTTGCAAAGTAGAAGTCATGCCTTTTGGGCTGGGAGCATGGCTCAGTTTTTGGTTAAGCACATGTTTGTAAGACTAGGATCTGAGCTCCTTCCCAGCACTGATGTAAAAGTCTGGGTGTGGTATCAGATGCAGGGCATGGGGGTTAGGGAGGGCAGGCAGGGATAGGATCCCTGGAGCTTGCTGGCCAGACAGCCTAATTGCATCAGTGAGCTCCAAGCCATTGAGGCCCTGTCCCAAAGGAGGTTGATGTTGTTTTTTAGAATAGCACCCAAGGTTGTCTACACATGTACACTCACTCAGAAATTAAAAAAAAAAAAAAAAGTAATGCCTGTCTTGGGTTATGTTTGGGAATGCTAGGGAGGCCCAGACCCTCCCATGAACCATGGTGATAAGCCCTGGGCTCTTCCCACGAGCATCATTTTTAAAGCAAGACATCTGTAATCTCACATAGCTGCAGCCGCAGTCCCCTCAGTGGTACCATTTAGCCAAGCTTTCATCTAACTCCATAGTGAGATGATGTCCTGTTCCTGCAGCTATGCTTGCTTTGTACCTGCCTTAGTGTTTTAGTAAAGTTTTTACCAGCTGTGCAGATTCCTCTGTCCACCATAATCTCAATCCTAAAAGATTCCAACCCTGGAATGCTCTTCAGGAAGTTGAGGCAGGAGAATTGTTTTGAGTTCAGTGCAGTATGGCTGAAGAATGAGGTCCAGGCCAGCCTTAACCACGAAGTGAGACCTGTCTCAAAAGACCAGTAATAGGCTGGGAAGATGGCTTAGTGGATAAGGCACTCACGTTAGCCAAGTGTGAAGACTGAAGTACAGATCCCATGTCAAAGCCCGGCGAATGTAGTCTGCCTGTGGTCCCCAGGCAGGACGGCTAGCTGGCCTCCGTGATATGTAGGCTCTGTAGTCAACAGAGAGATGCTGTGCTGCCTAAATGAAGAAAACAGGGCTGTCATAGGAGACACATGACTGCAGTTTCAGGCCTTCACAAACAGCACAGATACTGTGTGTGCATGTGTACCTACACATGCAAAACAAACAAACAAAAAACATGAAAAGCAACAAAACTACCAAGAACAATAATAATAAAATACAGACTGGCAAGTTGGTTCAGTCATAAATGTGCTTGCTGCCAAACCTAAGTTTGATCCCTGGAACACACATTGTGAAAGGAAAGAAACCATTCTCACAAGTTTCCCTCTGGCCCATATGCACACTATAGGATATGTGCATGTGTACACGCATGTATATTTAAGAAAAAGTATGGTTTGTGATGGGATTTTTTTGAGGCTTAAGATAGAGTTTATTAGAGGAGAGAAAGAATGGAACTCTCAGACTCCAGACGTGGAATGCCACAAGGGGCAGGTGCCCTGGAGAATTCACGGACTCCAGACGTGGAGTGCCATGACGGGCAGGCACCCAGTTCATGCTGTTTTATTACAACCTTCACCATCACCATCTGTGGTCCTGGCAAGCTCTGGTCCATGACCTGTCAGCCTCTTGAGTGCTCGGCTTACAGGTAAGAGTTACCCATTAGCTGATTCTCACATTTGAAAGCTGTTATGTTGGTTGGGGTCGTTAGTTATTTGTATTTATTTTGTTACCACTATAATGAAATGCCTGAGTAGCTAACTTAGGAAGAAGAAGGGACTTAGCAAGTTTTGGGGCAAAAAGGACTTGGCCCGGCCTGTACCTGGTGTCAGTCCTGACTTCCCACCATGTGCTGCTAGAGGCACAGGTGAGCCTTTGAGAGCTTCGTGTGGCCAGGTTTGCAACTGTCCTACAGCTTTTTTGGTGCCTTCTGAGGCAGGGTCATAGGACATCTCTTTCTAACAATTCCAGTACTTCCCCTTGGTACTGCCCAGGAGCCCTAGCCCTGTGGGGGACATTTGCACAGTGTCCAAATTGTAGTGGAAGAACATAGCAAGGGATCCCATATCCCAGGGAAGTTGTCAAAATTTGGTCCTAACTGTGCTGCTTACTGATGAGCAGCCCTGCCCCAGAATCCCACAGCAGACATTCTCCCACAGAGGAGACTGCTTGGGACATTCAGAGGTAGAATGGTGTGTAGGTATAAATTTTCACTTCCTGGAGATAAGCTCTGAGGATCCCCACCCCAGGGTCCCCCAAAGTCTGCCCAGCAGCCTAGCTGAGATATGACCTGAATGGTGATGCTGGCATACATAGTTCTTGCTGATCTCAGATTGAGGCCAGCGACACGCCCTCAAGAGGGGAAGGATCCCTTAGCTGTCATCTGAATGGCAGTGTTTCACCTGTGCTGTTTCACCTGTGCTGTTCAGTTGTCCTGGTGCTTCTGTTTGGAAATGTACAATTCTGCCTTGTGTGTTGTTCAGTGTGTGGCCCAGTGTGTCAAAGTTCACAAGAATCTTCCTCTGCCTGAATTTGTCTTGTTCTTGGTGGCTTGTTTGTCAAAGGCTATTTGATATTTGATTGGAATAGACTACGATGTCTTGCTAGCACCTTTTAAGGTGGTCTATGAGTTCTGTGTTCCCCTAGTGAGCTTTGGTTCTTAAAAATGCACAATGAGGGCGATCTAGCCCCTCATGGCCCTTTAGTGCCATGAGTCTGTTTCTTGTTCCTTGCTCCTCATGAATTCCATGCCTAGGCACCGTGAGTTCTCATAGGCTCCCTAACCCCTCATGGCCCTTTAGTGCCATGAGTCTGTTTCTTGTTCCTTGCTCCTCATGAATTCCATGCCTAGGCACTGTGAGTTCTCATGGGCTCCCTAACCCCTCATGGCACTCTAGTGCCATGAGCTCTGTTTTATTGCTGCTTCTCATGGAGGCGTCCTAGCTCCTCATGGCTCTCCACATCTAGAGTCCGTGAGTTCCAACCTTTTCTCTTTTCTAATAAACTCTACCTTAATCCTCAAAAAAAATGCACAATGAAGGGCTGGTGAGATGACTTAGCTGGTAAAGGTGCTTGTAGCCAAGCCCCATGATCTGAGTTCAATCTCTAGAACCCACAAGATGGAAGGAGTGAAACAGCCACACGTTATCTTTTGACCTATCACACACACACACACGCACACACACACCACACACACACACCTCAAATATTAAACAAACTAGGTGAGGAGATAAACCAAGAGCCATTCATTGTTCCGCCCTAGAAAACTGTTTGCCTGACCTCACACAAGAGTAGATAAAGAATGATTCTCACAGACTGGCAAGAGGATTCAGTAGGGACTTTGCCAGCTCACAAACCCGGCAACTTGAGTTCAATTCTCAGAAGTCCATATGGTGAAGAAAAAAAAAAAAAAAAGAGCTGACTTCTGAAAATTGTCCTCTGACCTTCATACATTCACCGTGGCATGCATGTGTTGTTCTCTTACCTTCCTCCCTTTATTACTCTCTTCTCTCAAATAAGTATTTAAAAAAAAACCATGGCGTGGAATGAGGTAGCCTCTGAGTGAATGTCAGTGTTGCTACCCAGCCTCTGTGGGCAGACTCTAGTCAGCGCTGTAGCTGTGGCTTGGTGTTGGCCGTACCCTCCTGACTCCTTCCAAGCTATCATACAAATTGGATCTTCACTGTCAGTCTCTGTCGCCATTATGAGAAGAACGAATCCAAGCCAGTCCTTGTCTTGGGAAACAGGATCAAGACTATGTTCTTTCATTTCTTCAAGACCTTTGCCCAACCATGCTGTAAGATTTTTATCATCAGTGTTGTGATTAAAACTCTCTGTGCTTTTGCATGTGTGTGAGTCTCTGTGGCCCAAGCGGGCTTCTTACTCACAGGCTCCACCTCAGCTGGGATTACTGTCTGGCATCACTTTGGACTTTGGGGAAGTTGTGAGAACTCTTGGGTCGGCCTTGCTGATGGTTCTCATCTGCCCTGTGTGTGCTGCCGTCTCTGCAGGCCATGCATTGTTGTTGGACGTGTATGATGCACACATTGTGCCTCTCATTCCCAAAAATCCACCACAACAATATCCTCTATGAAAAACCTGGAGTTATCACTAATTAAATGTCCAGAAATATAGAAATGAGCCATTCTAGACTATAGAGTAAGCTGGGCACAGTCCCAAAAAGCATCCACTCTGAATACCAGCAATTAGCACTGTTCTCAGAAGCACACAGAACATGTGTCTAAAAGTGTACAGGGCTGGAGAGATGGCTCAAGTTAGATTAAGACTCTGCCTCACAAACAGAAGGTCTTGAGTTCAGATCCCACGTCCCACGTAAAGTGCCCGATAGAAATGATGGTGGCCTGCACTTCCAGCCTTAGTAGGTGGAGCCTGGGAATCCTGAGGGGAGCAAAAAGAGTAGAAGCAATCCAGGTGATTCTTTTTTTTTTTTTTAAATATGGAACGCTTCACGAATTTGCGTGTCATCCTTGCGCAGGGCCATGCTAATCTTCTCGTATCGTTCATTTAGTATATGTGCTGCCGAAGCGAGCAGGATGATTCTTAAGTAACTCTTGGTCTCCACAGGGACACACAATGCCCTCTGACACACACATACACACACACACTAATTATATAATAAAAAAATAGAAGTGTCTGGAGCCTCGAGATCACAGAAGCATTTTTGCAGCACAGCCTCTCAGGTCCCTTGCTTGGCGTCAAAGCCACCATCTGGACCTTCAAGTCTGAGCCGTGGCACTGTCTGACAGCATTCCTGTTTGATGACCAGGCTGGAATATTTGGAACGTTCTTCAGTATGACTGCAATCATGGGGAAGCTGCAGGCCTCTCTGGTGCCGATGGAATGGCAGCACGTGACTGGCATCCCTGCCTGGCGTGGGCATCAGCAGGTGTGTATACGGAAGTGCATCTTATTAATTGTTAATGACTCTGATCTGCCTTCGCTTCAGGAACCCCCAGTGTTGCCAGCAGAAGCAGAACAGCATGCTTCTTCCAATCAAGTCACTTGTTTCCTGGGCAGGTTTTCCACAGGTGTCTCCAGGAGGAGGCCCTCAGAAAGGTAGACCATCACCACTTGAAGTCAGTAAAGTTTCTTTCTTTCCGTGTTTATACTTGAGAGACATGCACATGCATGAATGTGGAGGTTAGGGGACAACTTTCCAGAGTTGGTTCTCCCCTTCCACAAAAGGGGCTCCAGGGATTGAACCCAGGTCACCAAGTTTTGGTGTAGGCCCCTTTACCCTCTGAACAACCTCACCACCAGCTTGCTAAAGTCTGTATTCAAACTTGTCCGCCTCCACCTGAATGCTCCCTGGCCTGGTGTGTTAGAACCTGCCATCTTTTCTTTCTTTT
>JALPQD010000687.1:607422-646178 GCA_023101885.1 Typhlomys cinereus | reverse complement strand
TTTTTTTTTTTTAATTTCACATACTTGCGCGCAACACAGAGAGAAGGAGAGAGAGAGAGAGGAGAGAGAGAGAGAGAGAGAGAGGAGGAGAGAGAGGAGCCATGCATGTTCCTATAGGGCCCAAGGGTAACTTTGGGGGGGGGGAGAGAGAGAGAGAGCGCAATGCATGTTCCTATGGAGGCCCAAGGGTAACTTTGGGAATCACTCTGGAGTTTCCCGGACTCCGTCTTCCAGGGTCAGAAACCCAGACTGCTGCCATTTCTACCTGCGTTTTTACGTGGAACGTAGGATCAAGACCTTCTGTTTGTGAGCCATCATCTCTCCAACCTATGAAAATGCCATCATGAGTAAAGTCCCAGCCAGTTTCTTTTTTGTGTGCTCTGCACTGTCATTCACGAGCCCGTTGACTGCTCCTTCCTAGGAGACAAGCCATATGTGTTTGTACAGAGTCTAAAGGGTCCTTAGACATTTGGGTTCGGGGTGCCGGTGTGCTGAGTGGTAAGGTGCCTGAGATCAGTGTGGTCCCCGGGCCACGTGAAAAGAAAGGAAAACTGGATGTGGTGGTGCACACTTGTGATCCCACCACTAGGGCGGCGGAGACCGGCAGATCCCTGGCGAGCTCCGTGCCAGTGAATGACCCTATGTCAAAAAAACAGGTGTAAGGCACTGAGGAACTGGCAGCTGAGGCTGTCTTCCGGTCTCCACATGTACATGTGCACGCATCACACACAAGAGCATGCACACACACAACACGTGTAGATCTCCGTGGTGGTTACAAGGCTGTTCCCCTCCATCAGTAGAGGTTTTCACCCTTTTCCTGGTTACCGGCTATGTGGAAATCCGATAAAAGTCACGCGCCTTCCCCCGGAGGACTCAATATTAGCTTAGGACTTTATGTGCATCCTGACATCCTGTAGGGTCCAGCAGCACAAGTTTCTGCCAGGCTGTCCCACACTTAGTATCTGCTTGGTCCCTGTGGCCCATTCCCTCAGGGTGGCACGGTTTGTTACCCAGAGTTCCTTCTTGCATCACATCTTAATATATCAGCCAGTTCATGTTTCCGCAGTCGACTGCCTACCAGATTGTTCAAAGGTGGAACTCTTTTCCCCCACAGTCTCTTTTGGATGTGATTTATATACCTTTATGGTATCTAAGTCTGCTCCATGTATACAGTTCAGTGGGTTTTAGTGTGTCAGCCAAGCTCCAGAGACTCCCAGCATCAAATTGAAAGCATTTTTATCATCCCCAGAAGAAGCTTGAGTCCATTAGCAGTGGCTTCCCGCTGCTCCCGCCCCGCTTGTCTTCTGTAGCTATAGATTTGCTGTCTTGTATTGATCAACACAGTTGTACGAAGCTGGCTGTATTCCCTGCCGGGACATACCCTTGGTCTTTCATTTCTCTTGTTGTGAGTGTTGCTGCATCTGGCTGTTCATCTGTAGATACAGGGACCGTTCCCATTTCTTCACTGTGGTCAGTAGCATTGCTGTGGATGCTTGTGTCTAAGTTGCCATGTGGGGTCTGTTCCCATCTCTGTGAGTGTATGGCTGTAGGAGTGCAGTGGGGGCAGCTGTCTCCCACAGAGAAACAGCTGTGATGATTTCGAAGTCATCCTTGTCCTGCACGGGACACACAGTGTGTCTGTCCTCTTACACACACGCACGGGTAACCTATACATAAGTATGTATGTGTGTACATGTATATGTTTGTAAGTAAATAAAATCCTTTAAAACGATCAAGAATGATTCCAGATATCATCCTTAGCTTTCACTTGCATGTGCACACAGGTACACACACACACCACACACACACACACACACACACACACACACACACACATGTACCCCCTACACATATACTTGAAAGAAAAAAGAAATCTCTTACTTTCTGTGTCTGGAAAAAACACTTTTCCTATGCCTTATTTACAGGGGCTTCCAGAAATATTGAGGGTACATCAAGTTGAGCTCTTAAGAGTACAGTGTGAATGGTGGGTAAAGCATTTGTGGTCAGGGTGGGCATCGCGGGTTCACTTGTTGTCCCAGCACCCAAGAGAACCTGAGACTGCAGGTCTAGACTACTGAAGAGAGTCCTGGTCGCCAGTGCTCTGCACCAAGAGCTTGTCTTGAAAACAAATAACTCTTGGAAAGTGCTTTTTTCTTTTTGTAAATTGACCTTTTTAGGGTGCATGTGTATGCACGACTCTGTGGAAGTTCAAAGGTGACTTCAGGAATCCCCTAATTGTGATATCTTCTTTATGCTTTGTCTCTAGTATCCCAGGGACGAAAGTACAGGCCCATGTCATTTCTGCCTGCATTTCACATGTAGGATCTGGGATCCAAACTCCGATCCTTCTGCTTTAGAGGCCACGGCTTAACCCCTGAGCCATCTCTCCAGCCTGGAAATGCTTTCAGTGGGCATAATGGCTCAGACCAAAAGCCCAGCTCTGGGGGAGATGGTGGCAGGAGGCTCAGGGGCTTATGTTATCCTTGGCTCATTAGCAAGCTTGAGACTATTGTGAACCATAGAGATTCTCCCAGAACATAGCGAAGTTGCTTTCTTCTTCTACTCCTACTGCATTTTAACCTTGCTGAAAGAGGGTGGGTGGGTGGGGGGATGGTTTTTAGTTCCAGGCCATTGGGCTACAGTTTGCCCCCCCAAAAAAAAAGAAAAGAAGAAGGAAAGGAAGGAACCTGAAAAATACTCCTTTGGTTTTCTTTCATAAACTTCCTGGCAAACCATCAGGATGGGAAAGGAGGAGATCCCTCGGGGCCCTGGCCTGCCAGTCCAAGCCTCTCTCTACTCCTGCCCTGGAGCTCCACAGCTGAACGCCTTCTGAGAGTTATGAATGGGAAGTTTTTTTTTTTAAAAAAAAAATTATTTACTTGTGTGGTTTTGTGTGTGTGTGTGTGTGGTGCGCGCGCATCAGAGAGCACTGTTATGTCCCTGTGGAAGGTCACGGGTTCTTCAGGAGTCATCCTAGCTTGCTTCTACCTCCTTGCTTCCTCTGGCATTTTTCCAGGCTCTGCCACCAAGGCCGAAAGTTCAGGCCAAGGCCATTTTCACCTGGCATTTTTTACGTGGGACCTAGGATCTAAACTCTGGACCTTCTACTTGCACAGAGTCTTAACCTCTGAGCCATCTCTCCAGTTCATGAATGAGAAGTTTTAAGCTACACAGAGGTGGACATCCTTTCCATCACTCATCTCTCCACTGCTTAGGTCATGTGACCAACAGCCGTCACTCCCTGTTGGCCTCTTGCATACCGTATGTCTTTCAGTGTCTGTCTGCTGAGCATACCTTGAACTCCTGATCCTTCTGCCTCCAACTCCCACGTGCTGGAATTACAAGTGTGCACCTTATGCCCAGTTTGTCTCGGGAGTTGAAACCTAGGACTTTGTGCACGTAGGCAGGCACCCCAACAATGAACCACATCCCCAACCCTTTATGGTGGGTTTGGTTTTTGTTGTTTTGTTTTATGAACAGAGTTTCACTGTGCTGCCCAGATTTGCCTTGGACTTTAGTTCACCTTCCTGCCTTAGCCTCCTAAAGACTTAGATCATAGGCACATTACCTCACACCCCCATACTCCCACCCTCAGTGCTGTATTTGCGTACTTTCCGCCTTTGTAGTGCTGGTAGGACTGACCGGGTGTGAACTTCTGATCACAGTTTCCCAGGCCTTGGCTGTCCTATGTTGTAATTCCCTGAGACATCTGTCTCGGGCCACTTGAGAAGCCTCTCACCGCTGTCTCCAGAGCCAGTAATGGGCCATGTTCCAAGAGGGGTTGGCACTTGAACCAGGGAAGGGAGCTCCTTCCTCCTCCCAATAACTCAACTTGGACTTGACTCCGCTTCTTCCTTAGGATAAAAAACTGCCCCTGGTGGTCCACCACAGTGTCCCTCGTCAGCACAATGACTGAAAACCCCCACAAGCTTTGAGCTGGACCCCATGCTTGCAAGGCAAGTGCTTGCAAATGAGTCTTTTTTTTTAATTTCACATACTGGCGCGCACACAGAGAGAGAGAGAGAGAGCGCAATGCATATTCCTATGGAGGCCCAAGGGTAACTTTGGGGGGGAGAGAGAGAGAGAGCAATGCATGTTCCTATAGAGGCCCAAGGGTAACTCTGGGGGGGGGGGGAGAGAGAGAGAGAGAGCGCAATGCATGTTCCTATGGAGGCCCAAGGGTAACTTTGGGGGGGGGGGAGACAGAGACAGAGACGCATGTTCCTATGGAGGCCCAAGGGTAACTTTGGGAATCACTCTGGAGTTTCCCGGACTCCGTCTTCCAGGGTCAGAAACCCAGACTGCTGCCATTTCTACCTGCGTTTTTACGTGGAACGTAGGATCAAGACCTTCTGTTTGTGAGCCATCATCTCTCCAACCTATGAAAATGCCATCATGAGTAAAGTCACAGCCAGTTTCTTTTATGTGTGCTCTGCACTGTCATTCACGAGCCCGTTGACTGCTCCTTCCTAGGAGACAAGCCATATGTGTTTGTACAGAGTCTAAAGGGTCCTTAGACATTTGGAGTTCGTGGGTGCCGGTGTGCTGAGTGGTAAGGTGCCTGAGAATCAGTGTGGTCCCCAGGGCCACGTGAAAAGAAAGGAAAACTGGATGTGGTGGTGCACACTTGTGATCCCACCACTAGGGCGGCGGAGACCGGCAGATCCCTGGCGAGCTCCGTGCCAGTGAATGACCCTATGTCAAAAAAACAGGTGTAAGGCACTGAGGAACTGGCAGCTGAGGCTGTCTTCCGGTCTCCACATGTACATGTGCACGCATCCACACACAAGAGCATGCACACACACAACACGTGTAGATCTCCGTGGTGGTTACAAAGGCTGTTCCCCTCCATCAGTAGAGGTTTTCACCCTTTTCCTGGTTACCGGCTATGTGGAAATCAGATAAAAGTCACGCGCCTTCCCCCGGAGGACTCAATATTAGCTTAGGACTTTAGTGGCATCCTGACATCCTGTAGGGTCCAGCAGCACAAGTTTCTGCCAGGCTGTCCCACACTTAGTATCTGCTTGGTCCCTGTGGCCCATTCCCTCAGGGTGGCACGGTTTGTTACCCAGAGTTCCTTCTTGCATCACATCTTAATATATCAGCCAAAGTTCATGTTTCCGCAGTCGACTGCCTACCAAGATTGTTCAAAGTGTGAACTCTTTCCCCCCACAGTCTCTTTGGGATGTGATTTATATACCTTTATGGTATCTAAGTCTGCTCCATGTATACAGTTCAGTGGGTTTTAGTGTGTCAGCCAAGCTCCAGAGACTCCCAGCATCAAATTGAAAGCATTTTTATCATCCCCAGAAGAAAGCTTGAGTCCATTAGCAGTGGCTTCCCAGCTGCTCCCGCCCCGCTTGTCTTTCTGTAGCTATAGATTTGCTGTCTTGGTATTGATCAACACAGTTGTACGAAGCTGGCTGTATTCCCTGCCGGGACATACCCTTGGTCTTTCATTTCTCTTGTTGCTGAGTGTTGCTGCATCTGGCTGTTCATCTGTAGATACACGGGACCGTTCCCATTTCTTCACTGATGGTCAGTAGCATTGCTGTGGATGCTTGTGTCTAAGTTGCCATGTGGGCGTCTGTTCCCATCTCTGTGAGTGTATGGCTGTAGGAGTGCAGTGGCTGGGCAGCTGTCTGCCCACAGAGAACAGCTGTGATGATTTCGAAGTCATCCTTGGTCCTGCACAGGGACACACAGTGTGTCTGTCCTCTTACACACACGCACGGGTAACATATACATATGTATGTATGTGTGTACATGTATATGTATGTAAGTAAATAAAATCCTTTTAAAAACGATCAAGAATGATTCCAGATATCATCCTTAGGCTTTCACTTGCATGTGCACACAGGTATACACACACACACACACACACACACACACACACACACACACACACCATGTACCCCCTACACATATACTTGAAAGAAAAAAGAAATCTCTTACTTTCTGTGTCTGGAAAAAACACTTTTCCTATGCCTTTATTTACAGGGGCTTCCAGAAGTATTTGAGGGTACAAGTCAAGTTGAGCTCTTAAGAGTACAGTGTGAATGGTGGGTATAAGCATTTGTGGTCAGGGTGGGCATCGCGGGTTCACTTGTGGTCCCAGCACCCAAGAGAACCTGAGACTGCAGGTCCTAGACTACTGAAGAGAGTCCTGGTCGCCAGTGCTCTGCACCAAGAGCTTGTCTTGAAAACAAATAACTCTTGGAAAGTGCTTTTTTCTTTTTGTAAATTGACCTTTTTAGGGTGCATGTGTATGCACGGACTCCTGTGGAAGTTCAAAGGTGACTTCAGGAATCACCCTAAATTGTGATATCTTCTTTATGCTTTGCTCTGTAGTATCCCAGGGACGAAAGTACAGGCCACTGTCATTTCTGCCTGGCATTTCACATGTAGGATCTGGGATCCAAACTCCGATCCTTCTGCTTTAGAGGCACAGGCTTAACCCCTGAGCCATCTCTCCAGCCTGGAAAATGCTTTCAGTGAGGCATAATGGCTCAGACCAAAAGCCCAGCTCTGGGGGAGATGGTGGCAGGAGGCTCAGGGGCTTATAGTTATCCTTGGCTCATTAGCAAGCTTGAGACTATTGTGAACCATAGAAGATTCTCCCAGAACAATAGCAGAAGTTGCTTTCTGCTTCTACTCCTACTGCATTTTAACCTTGCTGAAAGAAGGGTGGGTGGGTGGGGGGATGGTTTTTAGTTCCAGGCCATTGGGCTACAGTTTGCCCCCCCCAAAAAAAAGAAGAAGGAAGGAACCTGAAAAAATACTCCTTTGGTTTTCTTTCATAAACTTCCTGGCAAACCATCAGGATGGGAAAGGAGGAGATCCCTCGGGGCCCTGGCCTGCCAGTCCAAGCCTCTCTCTACTCCTGCCCTGGAGCTCCACAGCTGAACGCCTTCTGAGAGTTATGAATGGGAAGTTTTGTTTTTTAAAAAAAAAAAATTATTTACTTGTGTGGTTTTGTGTGTGTGTGTGTGTGTGCGCGCGCGCATCAGAGAGCACTGTATGTCCCTGTGGAAGGTCACGGGTACTTCAGGAGTCATCCTAGCTTGCTTCTACCTCCTTGCTTCCTCTGGCATTTCCCAGGCTCTGCCCACCAAGGCCGAAAGTTCAGGCCAAGGCCATTTTCACCTGGCATTTTTACGTGGGACCTAGGATCTAAACTCTGGACCTTCTACTTGCACAGAGTCTTAACCTCTGAGCCATCTCTCCAGTTCATGAATGAGAAGTTTTAAGCTACACAGAGGTGGACATCCTTTCCATCACTCATCTCTCCACTGCTTAGGTCATGTGACCAACAGCCGTCACTCACCTGTTGGCCTCTTGCATACCGTATGTCTTTCAGTGTCTGTCTGCTGAGCATACCTTGAACTCCTGATCCTTCTGCCTCCAACTCCCACGTGCTGGAATTACAAGTGTGCACCTTATGCCCAGTTTGTCTCTGGGAGTTGAAACCTAGGACTTTGTGCACAGTAGGCAGGCACCCCAACAATGAACCACATCCCCAACCCTTTATGGTGGGTTTGGTTTTTGTTGTTTTGTTTTATGACACAGAGTTTCACTGTGCTGCCCAGATTTGCCTTGGACTTTAGTTCACCTTCCTGCCTTAGCCTCCTAAAGACTTAGATCATAGGCACATTACCTTACACCCCCATACTCCCACCCTCAGTGCTGTATTTGCGTACTTTTCCTGCCTTTGTAGTGCTGGTAGGACTGACAGGGTGTGAACTTCTGATCACAGTTTCCCAGGCCTTGGCTGTCCTATGTTGTAATTCCCTGAGACATCTGTCTCGGGCCACTTGAGAAGCCTCTCACCGCTGTCTCCAGAGCCAGTAATGGGCCATGTTCCAAGAGGGGTTGGCACTTGAACCAGGGAAGGGAGCTCCTTCCTCCTCCCAATAACTCAACTTGGACTTGACTCAGCTTCTTCCTTAGGATAAAACCTGCCCCTGCTGGGTCCACCACAGTGTCCCTCGTCAGCACAATGACTGAAAACCCCCACAAGCTTTGAGCTGGACCCCATGCTTGCAAGGCAAGTGCTTTGCCAACTGAGTCAGCCTCCCTCTCTCCCTCCTGGGTACTGAGATTTTAGGTGTGCACCATGCCCAGTTTATGCAGTGCTGGGGCTGAACCTCATGCTTGCTAGATAAGCTATCTTGTCTACCTAATGCACTATAGCATAAGTCCTAGATTCTGATTTTCCTCGTGCCCCTCGACCTGCCTGTATTGCATTGTCTTGCAGGGAGTCCACTGACTGAGCCATAAGCAGTCTTACAGCACTGGGGTTAGGTAACATTTCACTACCAGACCAGATAGAGGACCGCCCAGGTTCAGATCATGCTTACTTCTCGTTGCCTCCCCATATCGCGTTTTCCTGAAAGAATCTGAGGAAAGACCAAAGTTTAGACTTCGATTTTCTACTGTCCCACCAGCTCCTCCCGCAGCCTGTTTCTGGTGACTTACCTTCAGCCACAGTGGTTAGGCACAACCCTATCCTCGCATGCAGCCAGTCCTCCTCCGGGACGGTGACACCAAAGTGAAGATGTGGGGTGCAACTGAGAAGAGAGACCATCCCGACCTGTCCTGTTGCCCATTGCTCACCAGCAGCCTCGGGGCCTTAGCCTGGGCCTTACATGTTGTCCATTTTTATTATGCGTGTGGTGTGTGCACCTGTGGAGGACCAAGGGTGACTTTGGGAATCATCCTTGATTGCTTTACCTTCTTACTGCTTTGCTCTGGGGTTTCCCCGACTCCAGCTTCCAGCACCAGAGGTGCAAGTCACTGCCATTTCCACTCCACATCTCTATATGGGACCTGGGATCTAAACTCAGGTTCTTCTGTTTGTGAACAGAGGCTTGACCCCTGAGCTGTCTCTCTAGCCCATGGGAATCCTTTGAAATGATTCCCTAATGCTGCAGCATACTCGGGTAGAGCAATGTTTCTGGCAGCAATGCCTTTGCCCTAGACATTCGGAGGCTCATTCCTGGACACACAAGATGGCTGCATGGGTAGAGGCACTTTCCATACAAGCCTAAAAGCCCGAATACATCACAAGGTCAGAGAGGAGACTCCATAGTGTTGTCCTGATCTCCACACACTAAACAAATAAAATTAGGAAGAGGAAAAAAATAGAATTTCGGTTCTGTTTTTCCATGCTGCTAGAGGCCCACCTGCCCCCTGTAACATTCTTTGTCATGTGCCAGTTAGGCAAACAAACTCTGTCTCGGCAGGTCGATGGACTGCGATGTGTGTGTAGCAGCACAATTTCTCTCGAGGCGCTTGTTGAACTAGGTGTGCATATCACTGCTGGCATTTCTCTCTGGTTGCAGCGGACACTGAAGATGTGTGCATTGTGGAAAGACTGTTCTCAAGCAGTTTGGTGGCCATCGTGAGCCTCAAGGCTCCCCGGAAGCTGAAGGTGTGCCACTTTAAGAAGGGGACAGAGATCTGCAACTACAGCTACTCCAACACCATACTGGCCGTAAAGCTCAACAGGCAGGTGAGTGGTGCTCCAGCAGGAATCTGGTGGAAGCGGGCATTCCTGGGCTGAGCTCGGGCTCCGTGGGTAGAGCACTCACCTGGCATGTGCGAGGTCCTGGGTAGGGTCCTCAACATCTCATAAACCAGGTGGTGTGCACTTGTGATCCTGACATCTGAGAGGTGGAGGCCAGAGGATCAGGAGTTCACGACCATCCTGGATGGTATGAGATCACGTCACAGAAACAAAGATTAATGCACTGCATATGCTGAGCCACCTCCCAGGCTCCCCCCCCAATCCTTTGAGATGAGCTAGAATGTGCAGCAGTCTAACCTGTGTGCAGAGCAAAGTAACTTTTCACATATCCCTGGGCTCTTTTTTTTTTTTTTTTTTTTTATTCAATTGTACATGTGCACACGCACGTGTGTGTGTGTAGAACCACAGGCGAATTCGGGAACCACCATGGACCGCCTCCACCTTCTCCTTGTTTACTCTGCCCCGGGATTCACAGGCTCCGCCCTACCAGGACCAGAAACGCAGGCCGCCCCCTGCTTCCACCTGGCGTCTATACATGGGGTCTAGGATCAGAACTCAGGACCTTCCGCCTGCAAGGCAGAGGCTTAACCCCTGAGCCACCTTTCCAGCCCCATCCCTGGGCTTTTACTTTCGTCTTACCCACACCTTATTGACCATGGGGGGTGTGTGTGTATGTGTGTGTGTGTGTGTGTGTGTGTGTGTGTGTGTGTGTACAGACATTTGGCACTGGGTGGAAGCAATGTCCTCACTAGCCAGACACACACTATACTACAGACAGATGTACATTCTCTGTCCTTTCTCTTTAACTTTTCATTTTTGAGACAGAATCTTACTAAGTTGCCAAACTGGCCTTGAAGATACCCTCCTGAACCTCCTGCCTCAGCCTCCTGAGTGGGTAGGAAGGACAGCCTGGTTTCCTGACCCAGCTTACCACTGTTTTCTAAAGCAAATTTCCCTTATAGACCCTCGAAAGTCCCCTTTGCTCAGTTGTAGTTCACCAGAAAACACCTAGTGAGGTTCCTACCCCTCTCCCTGCTTCCCATCCACACTCTACCCTCTGCGTGCATGAACATTAGTAGTCACTCCAGATCCCTCCTGATTAGAAGTGGAAAGCCAATGTGCGCGTCACACCAGCCACATGATCCTAGAAGGAGTGGAGAGCATCTTTTCACCGAATATGATGTGTGCCACTTTGGGGACTCACACTTGGTCTTCTTGGTTCTCGCTGCTTCTAGAGGCTTATTGTGTGTCTGGAAGAGTCTCTCTACATACACAACATCCGGGACATGAAGGTACTGCATACCATCCGGGAGACACCCCCAAACCCTGCAGGTAAGCCATTGCTAAGAAGAAAATCCTGATTCTCTCTAGGGACTCGTAAAAGATAGCAGCGGTGGGCTGGAGAGATGGCTCAGGGGTTAAGATTCTGCGTCACAAAGGTCGTGAATTCAGATCCCAGGTCCTATGTGAAAGTGTCAAGTAGAAATGGTGGCAGCCTGTACTTCCAGCCCTGGCAGATGGAGCCTGGAAAATCCCAGAGTGAAGCAAGAAAGGAGGTAGAAGCAATCCAGGATGATTCCCACCATCACCTTTGGTCCTCCACAGGGACTCACAGTGCCCTCTGAGAATGCCCTCACTAGGTGCCCACATTTGAATGAATGAATGAATGAATGAGGTTTAATTTAAAGAAAAGATAGTGGTGGTGAAAGTTTCCTTCTGTGGAGGCACACATATAGTAAGTGTGGACCAGAGAGATGGTTTTACTCAGGGTAAAATCCAGCATGCAAGCCTGTTGAATTAAATGTGTTTTTTACAGGTTTGTGCGCGTTGTCCATAAACAATGACAACTGCTACTTGGCGTATCCAGGCAGTTCGACCATCGGAGAAGTGCAAGTCTTTGACACCATTAATTTGGTGAGTTCATTGTATACTTGGTAGCTGGTTGGTGTTCGACATTTTGTTTGGTTGGTTTCTTCATTACTAGGATTAAATCTAGGGCCACATACATACTAGACAATCACTCTACCCTGAGCCACAGCTCTGCCCTTGGGTGACTCTTTAAGATGAATCTTGGGCTGGGGACACAGCTTAGTGGTTAAGTCACTTTACTACGCAAGCAAAAGGACCATAAGCCTGCCTGCAATTCTAGCCTTAGAAGTTGCACCTGGAAATCCCAGAGCATGCCAGCTAGCCAGTCTAGCCTTAGGAGCTAGCTATGACTGATGAGAGACCTTGTCCAGTAGAATGAGGTAGGAGGGTGTTGAGGATTCCTATGTCATTCTCAGCCACCACCACCCCCCACTCCCGCCCACACACACAGGCACACTTTGCACGTGTACACACACAAAAAGGAAGGAAGGTTGGGGGTGTATGTTCTGGTGGAGGGGCTGCAGTAGCATCTTTCATGCCTCACTTGTGGACACAGCAGCAGCCTTCCTGCGGGGCTCTCCGGTCCAAGCAGGTCTGGGTGGCCTGTGGGAAGGAGTGCTCGAGCTGGGTGGTAAATCCTGACTAAGTGTTCTCAGCTCCCCACGCCCCCAGCCGGCCAGGTGATAATGCTGCTGCACTGCACTGACGGTGGAGTGGCAGCCCTGGTAGGAAGCCTCCTGCGCAGCAGTCACGGTATGTTGGTTCCTTCCCTCCACAGAGAGCTGCCAACATGATCCCGGCTCACGACAGCCCATTAGCAGCACTGGCTTTTGATGCAAGTGGAACCAAACTCGCCACTGCATCTGAGAAGGTATGTCTCCCAGAGCCTGGCACACAGGCCACTCAGTGGTCACATTTGCCCAGTCCACAGGGAGGCAAAGGGAGCTAAGCAGTGAGACAGCTGCCTTGAAGCAAAGTAGACGCACAGTGATCATAAGACATTGAAGGTGAAGAGCTTCTCAGAACTCAGAATTTGACTCTGGGGCTCCTAATTTTCAGTTAGGGTCAGACGGCTGCCACTTTGGGCCTCCAGCAAGGCAGAACATGCCAGTAGAATCTGAGCTATCACTTCGTGCCTGCAACAGCATGTGGATAGACCTCATGGACAACCAGGAAGCAACGACAGCTAGAACCAGGGTCCCAAAACCCCCTCAGGACCACACCCCCCCTTCCACAAGATGACAAGCTGCAGATCCAGCCTTCTGCACATGTTCTGGATCATAGCACCATGCTGTTGGCCATAGTCTGAACAAATAGTTGTTTGTCACGGATGATCGATAGACATGCCAGGCGCAATAGCACACCTGTGGTCCCAGCATACTCAGGAGGTGATGCGGGAGGATGCAAAGTTTAAGACCAGCCTTGGCCATGAGACCTTGTCTCAAAATAACAACAAAAAAAGAAAGAATAGAGAAACATGAGAGAGATAAAAATGTCATTTCTCAAACTACACCTCACTCCATTGTGATTTTAAACCGCAAAAGGGCATTTTCTGCAGTAGAAAACTTGAAAAATAATGAAGTGTAAAGAAAAAAAAATCTTTCAGGGCTGCAGAGATGGCTCACAAGCAGAAGGTCCTGAGTTCAGACACCAGGTCCCACGTAAAAATGCCAGGTGGAACTAGCAATGGCCGCACCGCAGTGACTTCAGTTAGCATTGACAGAGCAAGCACTTCTCAGACAGGGCATGCATTCAGTCTTTCACACAGCACGGGTGGCTTCTGCTGGAGGGTGTGGATTGGAATAGTTCAAAGTGCCGCTCTTGGGGTCCCCATTTGGTGTTGAGTTGTTCCTGTGTAGAACAAAAATTCAGGTAGGGTGACTTAAAGAGACACTGAGGTGTCAGGTAAGCGCTAAACATGCTGGGAACAGGCTAGCCTGGTGAACACACTGGTCATTTGAAATGGACTATATGTTCATCTGTGTGATACAGAGGTGACAGAAAAGCCTGCTTTTACCTCGCTAAAATTCCCTTTCTTTCTCTCTGCCTGCCCCAGGGGACCGTGATTAGAGTGTTTTCCATTCCAGAGGGACAGAAACTCTTTGAGTTCCGGCGAGGAGTGAAGAGGTGAAGTGTGAGACCCCAGCATGACCCGCGGCCTCTGTTTGGATTGGGGTTTCTCATCTCTTGGCCAAACAGGGGGAGGTGTTGGAAGGGCACCTGGAGCACCCAGTCGTGTGTCCTGAGTACCCACTGCTGGAAGACCTCAGCTAGACTTGGGTCTTGACCAGGCAAGACCATGCAGACCTGCCAGAGCATACTGGCTCTGTAGTCTGTGGACAGCCTGAGAGAATGGAGGGCAGTGCCCGGCATCTGGGGTGTAGGACAGCTGCACCTGAGCGGTAGAAAGTGTTCAGGAACTCGAGGCTGTCCTCACCCTCCCCCAGCTCTGGAGACCTGGCCCTGTGTGTTGTCAGCTTCCCTTGACCCTTTCCAAAGTCAACGCTGAGAGCTGGTCTGGGGGCATTCCTCTAATCCCAGCCCTTGGGAGGCTGAGGCAAAGAATTGCCTATTTTGAGTTCAAAGCCAGTTTAGGCCAGCATGTTTATAATAAGAACTTATCTCAAAACACCTCAGAAAGAAAAGTCAAAGCCCAGATGCTGCAGCCTCTTCAGGAGCTGCCTCTGACTTCCTTGTGCCATATCTTTCTAGATGCTTCTTCCTGTGCTTCTGCTCCATTTCGTCCCATGTCCAGTGGCTGATGTCCCTATAAACCCACATACAGCCTTGCTCATGCCACAGATGGGGTATGACCTCTTTTGATGGACACTCATTCAACAAGCCAGAATGTGCCCGTCTGTCGTCCCTCACTTTCCTTGCCTTACTAAATGACCCCACTTGTCTAGGGAAGTGTGGGAAACACTCCAGAAGTGCAGACTCATTTCACAGTTAAGCAGAAGCTCTCGTGCATTTAGTGCCCCTGGATTGCTGCAGGACATGTACTGCAAGTGCTGTACAGCATCACCAGGGTCTCCAGTGGACCCAAATCAAAGGGCTGTCGTGACTTGGCTTTCCCTCGCTGCCCTCCACCCTGCGGTTCGTGCTAAGGGCCTCAGTGGCTTCATGCACACTCCTTCCACTTGGTTGGTTGCAAACACAGAACAGCATGGTAGAGAACAGCTGGTGCTGTTACAACCCAACTCACAGGCAGCTAGCCAGAGCTACATGACAACACCTCAGACAGGTTCCTCTGTCAAGAAAGTCCAAGGAGGTACCCAAGAGGGACAACGATGCCCAGAGAGTCTTGAAAAGTGTTGCTGGGGTGGGGCCCTCACGTTCTCTGTCCCTCAGGTGTGTGAGCATCTGCTCGCTGGCTTTCAGCATGGACGGCATGTTCCTCTCTGCATCCAGCAACACCGAGACTGTGCACATCTTTAAGCTTGAGGCTGTGAGGGAAAAGTAAGTGTGAAAGAAGCAGGTTTTTTCCATCTTTTGTTTGGGGGGTGGACTAGACTGGAGGTCAGACCTGGGGCATCATGGTTGCTACAGGCATGCTCCACCTTCAGGTACCTGGCCCCTGCTTTTAAAAAATATACATGTAGGGGGCAGGAGAAATGTCTCAAGTGTTAAGACTCTGCCTTGAAAGCAGAAGGTTCCGCGTTCAGACCCCAAGTCCCATGTAAAAACACCAGGCGGAAACGGTGGCAGCCCACACTTCCGGCCCTATAAGGCAAAGCCTAGGAAATCTCAGAGTGAAGCAAAAAGGAGATGAGGTAGAAGCAATTCTCAAAGTTACTCTTGGTCCTCCACAAGGATACATAGTGCTCTCTGATACATGCACGTACGCATGCAAAAATAAGGCTAAAAAAAATACACGTAGCATGATAATCTGTCACCAATCACTGGAAAAGTGCTGCCAGAGTCACCTTGCTCTGTCCACTGCTTCTTGGTGCAGATGTGGACTGGCTGTGGGATGGGTGCTCCCAAATCCAATCTGAAGCAGGTTGTCCTTGGATGCCAAAGCTGACCCAAGTAGAGAGTCCAAGGACATCAGTACTCGTGTCTCCAATCCACATCTCGCCTATCTAGATGGCTAGGGTAGAATGAACATGGGTCTCCAGCTTACCCACGAGTCAGGGAGGAGGTGGGTAACTTACCTCTTAAGTTCCAACTGCAGCAGTGAGTACATTGCATGGTGGAAGGGTTTTTTCGCTTCCTTAAATTGAAATAAGACCACCCCACTAGGGCAGTACTGAGGTACGCTGCATCTCATCCGACATGGGCAGCGGCAGAAGTGGACCACGAGAAACAATTCAAGATGCACACTCAAGGATTTTGGAGACTATCTGCCCCATGTCATGAGGCACATGACCACTTGCTAAGAACATGGCTCCGCATCCCCACAGTACCCCCTGACTTTTCTGAGGCCTGGCTGTGAGTGTCAGGGAGACTCGAACTCACGGCATCTGGTAACTACTTCTTTCCAGACCCCCAGAGGAGCCCACCACCTGGACTGGCTACTTTGGGAAGGTGCTCATGGCATCCACCAGCTACCTGCCTGCACAGGTGACAGAGATGTTCAACCAGGGCCGAGCCTTTGCCACCGTCCGCCTGCCATTCTGCGGCCACAAGAACATCTGCTCACTAGCCACGTGAGTAGGGCCATAGCCCACTATGCCACCTCCCACCCTGGGTCCATCCAGGCAAGGGAGCCAGTGTGCTTGTGACCTTGCCCAGCATGTCTATGCTCGGATAGCATCAAGCACAGGCTCCCTGGTGTTCTTACTCCAAAACCTTTTCATTTGGCATCATGCTCAATGTGGGTGGAGAACATTAGGTCAAGTGGTAGAAATGGTTCCTGCTCAGCCCTCTGGGACCACAGAACCAGCAGCATCGCGTGGTGGTGTAGTTACCCTTCCTTTGCTGTGAGACGGCACTCAAACACAGCCAGCTTACAGGAGAAGGGGAGATCTACTTGACTTCTAGTCCAGAGGGAATATCATCCATTGTAGCAGGAATTATATAACAGAAAGCATGGAGGCAGAAGCAGGGAGGTGATTCAGATTACCACAACCATCAGGAGGCACAAAAGGAGAAGAAACAGAAAAGAAGTAGGGCCAGGCTACCAAACCTGAAGACCCCCCCAAACACATGCACCTATGGGGCAGCTCACATTCAAACCATGACACACGGGGAACAGTCTTGGGAGTTCTGTATTCTGGCACAAGAGTTAATTCAGAACCTGTCCTCTGCAGCAGAGCTTTGGGGGGAAGACTATCTGTCAGAATGAGTGACAGCAGCTCCTTGTGGTCCCATAAATCTAGTAAAGGTGTGTGCGCACGTAGATGAGAAGGTGGTGGTTGCGTGCACTGCTGAAGTGAGCAACACCGCCCCAGCAATGAGAACCCGCCCCAGCCTGCTCCACTTGGGAGTCAGCATTGCCCCCAGGCTGCCTGTCTCGCCCTTCAGAGTGGGACGCTCCATTCACCCACCCATTTCCACGGCTTTCTCCCAGGCCCCACCAGCTGAAGTGCTAGTTTAATAAGGTCTTTTGGGGCTGGAGAAATGGCTCGGGTTAAAGCCTTTGCTTTACAAGCCAAAGAACCTGAGTTTGGATTCTAGATTCCACATAAAAATGCTGGGCGGAAATGGCAGTGGCCCGCATTTCCAGCCCTGAAAGGTGGAGCTGGAAAACCCCAGAATAATGCAGTAAGAAGGTACAGTGCAGGATGATTACCAGTGTCACCTTGGAACCACTGCAGTCACACAGTCAAACACACACACGTAAGCAACTAAAAAAAGTCTTCACAAAATCCAACCAACTAACTACCTTTTCTGCCCCTTAGAATTCAGAAGATTCCCCGGTTGCTGGTGGGAGCATCAGATGGCTATTTGTATATGTACAACCTGGACCCCCAGGAAGGTGGAGAATGTGCTTTGATGCGCCAGCACAGGTGAGGCTGCTCTGCATGGCCCATGGCTGTGGGCACATCGTGATTCTGCGAATCCAGTCCCTTGACCAGTTGGACACAGGGCAGAGACCATCTTGGACCTGGTGATTCAAGGTAGAGACGGCCCTGGCTTGTGTGATGTGGAAGCAGAGACATTGTCTAGACGCAAAAAACCTGGGACAGAGACCACGGCCCAGCCTCTGGGGTCCACCCAGAATCAAAGAGGGCAGGTCTGGCTTCTGTGTTCAAAGAGGCCAAGACTGTGTTTAGTAAGCAGGAAGCTTCAGTGTGATGCCCTGGCCAGATCTTGCAGATAGCACATAGCACGTGTTCCATGGTCTGCTGCCTCATCTTGGGGTGCAGGTTTCCTCTTCGTAAAGAGGAAATTTATGTCCATCCATTGGCAAATGTGAGACTGTCCCGATTTCTCATGTGAAATAGTTATAAAAATCAATAGAGAGAGCTGGGAAGATAACTCACGGGCTAAAGCTTTTGCCTCCCAAACAAAAGGACCTGAGACCAGATGCCCAGGATTCATTTTCGGATAGAAAAGGTAGCAGCCTGCACTTATGGTCCTAGAAGTTGGAGCCGGAGAATCCCCAGAGCAAAGCAATAAGGATACAGAGCAACCCAAGATGATTCCCAGTGTCGCTCTTGGCCTCCCTCCACAGCATGCATAGGTGCGCATGCTTGCAGATTCTTGGTGTCAGTCAGGGATTCATGGGGCATATTTGGGGTCCGTCCCCCCCCCCCCCCCCGGTGAACAGTAGATGTCTATTGCACCATCATACATGGGCCTTGGAATATACTGTACCTGCGTCATGCTGTCCTGAGAATAATTGTTTGCTTTGATTGGGCCGGTTCTCTGTAGCCCAGGCTGACCTGGAATTGACCTTTCAGTTGAGGCTGGTCGTGGACTCAACAATTTTCCAACCTCAGTGTTTGATGCCGGGCTTTCAGGCTCTGCCCAGCTCAGAACAGCGAGTCAGCCCTTGTCGTTCCGTCTCCAGGCTCGATGGCAGCATGGAGACCACCAGTGAAATCGTAGACTCGGCCTCCCAGGACTGCCCCTTAGCGACGCAGGCATACGGCACTGCGGCAGCCAAAGGTGCCTACGTGCCCTCGTCCCCGACAAGACTTGGGAAGGGGCAGGACGCCAACCTAGAAGGTAATTGAGCAGTGGCTCCTGAGCTCGCGTGCCCTGCCATCCCTGGAGTTGGCCCCTCTTCCCCCTGGCTGTGAGAAAAGGAAGTAGTCCTCCTTCCACACTGCACGGTGCGGAGGTGCTTCCGAGCCTCTGAGACTGAACTCATCTTTCAGAAAAGGCTGCATTGTGGCCAGTAACCTTGACTGCGTAGGAATCCACCCAGCCTCGTTCCCATTTAGGGAGAATGCAAGCCCTGCATGCTCCCTTGGCTCCCTGCTGCAGTCCTTAGCAGAGGACAGAATTTTTTGTTCCATGATAAAGGCTACCAGAGACTGGGGCCTGTGTTCAGGCCTCCCAGCTGTGGCAGGCAGATGGATAACAGCATTGCTGTGTAGCTGACTTTCGAAAGCTTGAAGGGGTTGGTTGTAAGAGGGTGCACTTGCATCTTGCGATTTCCTGGGAATCCCTGCCCTTTTGATCATGAGAAGCTCCTTGTTTTGGCTTAGCCTGTGTCACCACTGAATCCCTTTTAAAAGAACCCCAGTCACGTGAGAGCACAGCCTCACGCATTGCAGGCCGCTGCATGTGTACCATGCAAGCTTGTGAGCATCTGCATGTGTGCTACACAGGCTTGTGGGCAGCTGTGTGTGCTGTGCAGGCTGTTTGCGGACATCTGTGCGTACTTAACGGGCTTGTTGTGGGCAGCTATATGTACTGCACAGGCTGTGGGCAGCTGTATGTGCTGCACAGGCTGTGGGCAGCTGTATGTGCTGCACAGGCTCATGGGCAGCTGAATGTGTGCTGTGTAAGCTTGTTGGGGGCAGCTGTGTGTGCTGTGCAGACCTGGTGCAGACAGGTGAATGAATGTGCTATGCAGACTTGGGGCAGCTGCATGTGGGAATGAGAGGCTTCATCTTGTGCCGCCCATATGATCAGATCACCTGGTTACCATCCACTTCTCTCTGCAGCCTACTCAGACGACCTAGGCGCCGTGGGGGGTGCGTGCCTGGAGGATGAGGCCAGCGCCCTGCGCTTGGAAGAAGACAGCGAGCACCCTCCCATGATCCTCCGGACAGACTGAGCCCACCTGGCACAAGCTCTGACGGGAGAATGGGCACTGCCTGGCCAAGGACTATGCATTGCTGCTATGAACTTTGATCTGAGTTGGGAGAGAGAATGGCAGAGACTTTAAGGAAAAGAAGATTGTAGTAATAGTCTAACTCCAACTGTTGGAAAATACACCGTTTTTACTTCAGTAGTTTTTAATCCTGCTTATGCATTTTAACTTTCTCTCTCTCTCTCTCTCTTTTTTTGCCAAAATTAACTAAAGTCCGTGGAGTCTTCCTTGTTTTGCATGCGTGATGTGCCAGGCCAGCATAGGCAAGCCAGTGGCCATTCGTCTGCGGCATCCACGCACAAGGAAGATGCCACCAAGTGTGGTGGTCAAGGCTGGTTCTGCAGGGACAGAGCCTAGGGCCACCCATTGGGCCACCTTCCCTCCGTTTTCTTTTCTTAATTAAACTCTTGCCAACTTGGAGAATTATAGGACTCCCTCCATGGTAGATTCTGGTTTCTGATCTTGGTCTCCACGGGGATCTCAGAAGGGAGAGAGACATCCTAGACATTCTTTTCTGACAACAGATGAGCTTGAAAGTTTGCCTAGGTGAGCTGGAGCCAGGGACAAAATCCAGTGTCCTCACAGGGTCGTCTCCTGCCACTTGCATCTCCCATGCGGCTCTCCCAGTTCCGACCTTGTGACTTGGGGGGGTATTTTTATTCTAATTTTATTATTATTTTTTGTTTTGTTTTTTTCAAGGAGTTTACTACACCTACACCTAGGAAAGCACAATGGTAAGATGTGACCAACATTGCTTTTCTTCTGACCTGTAACTTAGCTGAAGTAGCCGTGACCGTTGGAGGCCCAAGAGAGATGTCAGTAGACACTCCCTCACCAGGGACTGGCCTTTCTTGTTTTAGTCTTACAGAGTATATTTAGCCAAGTACTGAGAATTGTTCTCTTTCTCTCTCCCTCCCTCCTTTCCTCCCTCTCCCCTCTTCTCTCTCCCTTTTCCCTTCTCCTCTCTCCCTTGTTTTCTCTCTCTCTCTGTCTCTCTCTCTCTCCGCTCTCTGTCTCTGTCTCTCTGTCTCTCTCTGTCTCTGTCTCTCTCTCTCTCTTGGCAGAGGATGTCTTGCTGTAGTTCAGACTGGCTTAGAACACATTCTATAGCCCAGGGTGGCCTCACGTTGGCAGCAACTGTGCCTCCCTCAGCAAGTGCCAGGATCCCAGGCCCAACTCCTTTCTTGGTTTTCACAGAATTCTCAGATACCTCAAGCTCTTGAGTCCCCACAACCCTGAGCAGTGGAAGCTTTGAGGGCTTGCCAGCAGGCAGCGACATGGGACGTCTGTATGGGCTGCAGGCCGTCAGTGGCCCTAGGACTCCAGCTGCAGGACCCTTGGGACTAGAAGAGTGGGAAGGCAGAAGTGCAGGACTCAGGTGGTGGAGTCAGGCTACCGGTTGCTTAAAAAAGAAGGCAGGAGGTGGCGGAGGTGGCTGTCTTGAGATGGGGGCTCCTCGTACCAGGTGGAGAGTATCTATGGGACCTGCCAACCTCCCTGCCCCTGCCATCCCTGGAGTGGTCAATTCATGGGTGGCTGTGGAATGCAGTCCTAAATACAAGGGGTGCCCACTGCCAGACCTAGTGACAACAGAACTCCCTAGAAGCCATCTGAGCAGCCAAGAGGTGGATGTGAAGGCTGGGCTGCTGACATCCCCTTCAGACTCCTCAGCAACACAGGACCGCAGCTTTGCCAGAAGAATGAGAAGGACCTTTGCAGCACAGCCCCCACCTCTGCTCCAGGCCTTCTGTGTCCTAGAGCAGCGCAGGGCTAAGCACGCAGGTTGAAAGCCATGGGAAGCACACAGGTGCACTCAGTGTGCCAATCTAGGGCTTCCTGCAACCAAAGACACGAGATGCACTTAGTGACCATGGACCTGCAGGTTCACATTGCAGGCTAACAGGACACACCATGGTGGCTGCAGACCTGCACACCACAGGGATTTGGGGGCCCAGATTCACTAGGCAGTTTTCGTTTACTGCCCTTGGGGTTAGTAGTCATGGCTGTTGAGATTCACCTCCCCACCTTGGACCTCCGTGTCTTCTGTCTTCACTTAAAAATGTACTCAGGGAGGATGACCCTCAAGATCCTGGGCCATCTGCTCTCTTGGGTTAGATCCGAGGATCTGTGCCCGGAGGGCACACAGCTATGCGTCCGCCCGAGTTTCTCTTGGTCTGCTTCAGTGCTGAGAGGTCCTTTTCCTTTGCACTGGCACAGGGACCCGTGTCACCAGCAGGCCTTAGGCATGAGGATGAGCCACAGGAGACATAGCAAGATTGGCTGCTCTGCCGAAGTGGAGTCGCCCTGGGTCGGCAGAATGCGTACACTGTGTTGGTAATCCCACACCAGCGGGCTTCTAGATTCTATTTTTCCAAATTTCGAAGAGAAATTGAAGCCGGTGTGGTGGCACATACCTCTAACCCAGTACTCTGAATGCTGAGTCAGGAGGATTGCTGCGAGTCTGAGGTGAGCCTGGGCTATGTAATTCCAGGCCAACCTGGACTACAGACACTGTCTCAAAGCCAAAGTTGGAAGAATGGGGGTGGAGGCTTGGAACAAAAACTTAATAGATCTGTGTGGATCAGGACCAAACCTTTTGTATTCTGTAAAAAGATAGAGCAAAGTTGGATGGAAGTTGAAGTCAAGAATTATATCGTCCATCATCCTGCCCCTCACTAGCAGGTGAGCTAGTGGGCAGGTCAAGGGGGCATCCGTTGGACTGTACATTGGGGAGTAACCTACCTCACAGGGCTGTTGTGAGCTGTCCTGTGATGATGTAGGGCCTGGCCAGCAGCAGGCACCAATAAACGCTCAAATGGAAATGTTTGCCTGGTCTTGATTCTGTGTGCTTTCTGCCCGCAAGGCCTGGTGAGAAGCTGAGCCCATTTCTGTCTCTGCTCCTTGGTCCCAGGCCATCTCGGAAGTGAAGGAAATTCCCCTGCTGGGCTATGCCCAGCTGACTGCACTACTCCCATAGACCCAGGAGCTTGGGATCTGCCACTTCTGCCCCACAGGATCCGGTAAATTCGTTCCCACTGTTTGATTGGGAGATGAGAACTGGCGGTGGAAAAGCCCAGGAGACTTCTTGGCTTGCAGCTGCGCAGAAATGGGAATGTGTTCCTTGCAAACTCCATCATTCTCTAGATTCTCGATGCAAAGGTCTTGCTATGTAGCCTATTTGAGGCCTATGTGGCCTCAAATTCAAGATTCCCCATTTCAATGTCTGAGTGCTGGGATGACAGAGACATGTCCCACCATGCCTGGCTCATTTGTGATTAGGAAAGAATTGATTACCTGCTTCCCTGGTAGACTTTCCTGGGAAGACGCCACACAAATGTCTTATCATCTGAGAGAAAGCAACAAGGCTGGGGAGATGCTTAGCTTAAAGCCTTTGCCTCACAAACAAAAGGACCCGAGCTCATGTCCCATGTGAAAAATGCCAATACAAATGCAGATATGGTGGCAGTCTAGTTCACCATGGAAGGTGGAGCCTGGGAAAAGCACGAAGGAGGTAGAGCAGTCCAGGGTGATTCCCAGTGTCCTCCTCAGGCCTCCACAGGTGCACACACTCAGGTATCCTCTTGTACACACAAACGCACACAAAAAAAAAAATTCAACAAAAGCCCAGACTAACAATTTTACCAAGGTCCAACTTGACAGACCAAGTGTCCTGGGTTTACTTAAGGGGGAGGGGTGACCCAAAGGAGTCACACTGGGAAGTCTTATTCTGAGAACAGATGGCAGCTTCCCCATGACTGCGTAGATGGGATCCCTGCTTCAATTAACCCTCTTCAGTCTGTACACCCTAGTCTTCCTCCCATGCCTCAAGTTCCAGAGGGCAAGTGTAATCAGTTGCGATGGTTTCAAAGACTGGTCACTCAGGAAAATGTCATACAGCACTGGGTCAACACAGCTGGGAAGGAAATGACTGGCTTCCACCTCTGTGTCTGTGTATATCAGAGGACATCATGTGCACCTGTGGAAGCCCAAGAGCGAGCAGGAATCATCCTGGATTGCTCTACCTCCTATTTGCTTTGCTCTGGAGTTTCCCAGGCTCCGCCTTCCAGGGCCAGAAATACTGGCTGCCTCCATTTCCACCTGGTATTTTTTTACACAGGATTTGGGCCGGGAATCTGGAACCTTCTGTTTGCAAGGCAGAGGCCTAATCCCTGAGCCATCTCTAGCCCCTGGTTTCCATTTCTGAGGAGGATGTGGTCTCAAGACCTTGCTGTTCTGTGTGGAACTCATTCTCTTGTGTGAATCACATTTCTCACTTGAGATGCTAATACCTGGATTTCTCTCTCTCCCCCATTTGGCTCTCAAAGAATTTTTTTTTAAAGACTTTCATGGGCCGGGGAGATGGCTCAGTAGTTAAAGCCTTTGCCTTAAAGCAAAGGGACCTGAATTCAGATCCCATGTAAAAAATGCCAGGTAGATATGACAACAACCTACAATTCCAGTCCTGGAAGGCAGAACCTAGGAAACCTCAGGGAAGCAGTAAGTAGGTAGAGCAATCTAGGGTGATTTCCAATGTCACCCTTGGGACTCCACAGGCCTTCACAAGAGCCCTCCTAACACACACACACACACATACACACACTGGTTTAGTGAACACATTGTGTGAGCACTCCAGTCCCCCAAATAGATGCTAACACACCTTTGCCTGCTGGGCTCTGGTACAGAACTGGCCTTGCTGTGTTCCTCCCAGCTGCTAGGTGGTGCAGGTCTCAAGACTGACTGTGGGGCTGCAGGCTGGCTTGCCCACTAGGAGCCCCCTGGCTGGTGGGTATCCCTGTGGCTGGGCAGTGGAACCCAGGGATCTTTACGGAGGATTAGTCTGAACTCCCAGGAAGAAATTAACACAAAACCACTAGTTTTTTTGTTTTTTTGTTTTTCTGTTTCAATCTTTTGAGACGGTCTCCTGTAGCCCAGGCTGGTCTCAAGTCCTCTGTGCAGCTAAGGATGACCTTGAACTCTTGATCTTCCAGTTTTCCACCTCCCAAGTGCTGGGATGAAAGGTATGTGCCACCCACCCCTGGTATATGTGGTGCTGGGACAGAGGGTCTCCTGCGCACCCCCAGCTTTCCACCCCAAAGATTATGTCCCCATTACAGCAACACATCACCTTGAGCAAACTTGGCAAGTTTGTTTCCGAGGGTGAAGTGAGGGTCAATAAGGACAGAGCTTCACCCCATGTTGTGGTTTGAATGGGAAATGTCCCCCGTAGACTCAACACTGGGTCCCGGGCTACTGGCACTATTTTGGTTGGTGTTGGAATTATGGGTGTGGTTGCAGTTTGTCTGTATGTGGCTGATAAATTCACTGTGAAACAACTTAGGGGACCAAAACGTTTTATTCTTTCTCAAGATTCTCCATTACAGTTCAGGGTCCGGCTCGGCAGGAGAGCTCATACTGACCCCAGGAGCCCAGAGAACTGGCCACGCTATATCCACAAGGATTGCTGAGGGGGTATAGTGAGCTATCCTGGGGGGGAACTAAATGATAGGAGCCCCCCTCACACTTGTGAGAAAGCCCCACCATGCTGTGAAGAACCCCTCATACATGCTCCTGTCAGGAAACAAGTTGGATCCTTTGGGGCATCTGCCCTAGACACCCAGAGAAGGTCAGCCACGGTCTCAGCCAGCTCTGGGCACAGGACACTCGACATCCCATCCCGAGCAGGTCACACCGTCATGTGTCCATATGAAACTGTCCTCGTTCATGTATTATCTTAAAGGCCTCCGAGCAGGGCCGCCATGGCTGCCTGCAGCCCTGTAGCCTCCACCTGCTCACACAGCAAAAAAGGCTACAAACCAGTGTCCACCCAAGTAATCCCCCCTTCTTCCAGTCAGCAGGACTGTGCCCAGGCGAAGTGGCCATGCTGTCCCCTCTCCCCAGGGCTCTAGCCCCTGTGCAGGATGAGATGACCCTTGGGACAAAGCGGGCTCACTAGGACCCTGAGTATTTGAAGAAAGAGGAGTGTCTTGCATACGGTTCCCCAAAGAGGGCCCATGAGATGACTCAGTAGGTAAGGTACCTGCACACAAATCTGAAGACCTGAGTTCAGTTCCCAGAAATAGTCTACATGGTAGAGGAGAACTAAGTCCTGAAAGTTGTCCTCCTCCCCCCATAAAAAAAAAAAAAAAATACTTAAGAAGAAAAAAAGATTCCTAAGAGAGATACTAAGACTAGAGAAAAAGAGAACATACTGGTGGGAAGATGCATGTTTGTATGTAGGGGTGTCTGTGTGTGTTTATATACACCAGTGTATGTGGGCACGTGTTTCTGAGTGTGTTAACTATATGTGCATATGTGTACATGTCTCTGTGTGTGTGCACACATACACATACTGGTACAAGTAAGTACATGTTTGTGTCTGTGTGTATGTATATATACACATTGATGTGTGTATGTACAGGTCTGTGTGTGTGTGTGTGTGTGTGTGTGTGTGTGTGTGTGTAACAGTTACTCTTTATTATTGCTGAGAGAGCACCCAAAGTCAAGCAACTTAAGGGAGAAAGGGAGACTTATTCAGCTTATGGTTCCAGAGGGAAGGTACAGTCTCTCAAAACAGAGGCGGCATGGCTGGCTGGCCAAAGCTGGAGGAGGCTAAGTCACCGCAGACATCTTGGAAGCTGAGAGCTGCAGACTGCTTGCTGCAAAGGCAGACTTCTCCTGGAGGTAGGGTGGGACTCATCCACCTCAAGGCCCACCCCTGTGACTGCCTTCCTCCAACAAGGCTCCACCTCTCAAGGTGCCATGACCTTGCTAAACACATGAGACTGTGGAGAACACATTTCAAACCATGACAGTGTCTGTATGTATATATATACACTGATACAAGTATGTACATGTTTGTGTCTGTGCATATATATATATACCCACACATTGATGTGTGTAGGTACATGTCTGTGTGTGTGTCAGCCAGAGGACAAGTTCAGGTGTTATTTCTTCTTAAGAATTGGCCATCCAGGGAGATGGCTCAGTTAGTAAACTATTTCCTCACAAGTCCGAGTGAGGCAGGATTAGAGCAGCCATGCTGGGATGGGTCTCTCAAGGTCTTTGGAATTCCTGAAGGTCATTCCTCACTGCTGGAATCACCCTGAGGGAACACTCCTGCTAAGGAACTAACTCCAACCCTCCCAGAGACAAGATGGCCAACTTCCCCATGAAGTGATTATGAGATGAGCTCTCCATATCAAACAACTTGACCTCTAGCCCAGACGGGCCCAAGAGCAACTAGGGTTGGGCCCCGATGGGAATTAACCAGTGGGAAAAAGCCAGTTTCCCAGGTTTGTCTAGGTGTATAAATATACCTAGCCCTGGCAACCATCTTTGGTGATCTAGCCCCTCATGGCACTCCAGTGCCATAAGTCTGTTTCTTGTTCCTTGCTCCTCATGGATTCCATGCCTAGGCACCAGTGAGTTCTCATGGGCTCCCTAGCCCCTCATGGCACTCTAGTGCCATGAGCTCTGTTTCATTTCTGCTTCTCAAGGAGGCGCCCTAGCCCCTCATGGCACTCCACGTCTGGAGTCCGTGAGTTCCAACCTTTCTCTTCTCTAATAAACTCTACCTTAATCCTCTACAAGTGTCCTGGTTTCAATCTTCGACTCCAGAACACAAGAACCCTACGACATCGGGACGGTCGAGACCGTTTTCCCTGCAACACGAGGACTGAGTTTGATTCTCCAGGGCCCACCTCCAAAGCCAGGCGCAGTGGCATCTGCTAGTAACCTCAGCTGAGGAGGCTGAAACTGGAAGATCAACCAGTGTAAACTGGTGAGCTCTAGTTCCAGTGGGAGACCCCGTCTTAATAACCAAGATGGTTGGATCCCAATCCAATGTAAAAATGCTAGGGAGATATGACAGTGGCCTGTAATTCCAGTCCTGGAAGGTGGAACCTGGGAAACCCCAGAGCAAAGCAATAAGAAGGTAGAGTAATCCACAATTATTCCCAATGTCACCCTTGGGCCTCCACAGGCACACACACTCAAGTGCCCTCTCTCTCTCTCTCTCTCTCTCTCTCTCTTTCTCATACACACACACACACACACACACACACACACACACACACACACGAAAAGAAAAAAGAGACCTCCAACCTTGAAGTCCTTAGAAGTTAACCACCCTTTCTCACTCTGACTAGATGTACATGTTGGGGGGTGTTAGTCAGGGTTCTCTAGAATCACAGAATCAACAGGATGAATGTATATAAAAAGGGAACTTATTGAGTTGGTTTATGAGATATGGCCGAGGTAGTCCAACGACAGCTGCCAGTAGCTGCTCAGTCCAGTAGTCCAATGGGTGATGGCCGAAGGCTGGAGAATTCCTAGAGAGTCTTTAGTCACGTTGAAGACTTGGAGGGTTGGAGAGATAGAGGGTGGAAGAAATAAAGCCAGGCAGCAGGAGGGAAGAGTGTTTTCTAGCACAGCTTCAGAGAGTCTTACCTCTTCCCAGTCTTCTGTTCTGTGACTCCTTTTATCTGGCCCACTACTGGGAGGTTCCAGTTGGATCCAGGGCTGGTCTTTGTGTTATAAATGTATTGATCCAGATAATCTCTTCAGGTGGTGTCAGATGATCTTTGTTAATGCCAGGTGTGGTCAAGTGGACACCCAAGATTAACTATCACAGGGGGACACCCAAGCAGCCCTGTGGATAGGCTCAGGTGTCTAGAGCCCAGTTTTCTCATTTTCAAGTGTGTGTGTGGCTTACACATGTTAGTGTGTGTGAGGGTGCACACATTTGTGCATGTGTTCATGGCGACCTGGAGACTGATGTCAGGAATCATCCTTAATCACTCTTTCCCTTATTCTTTTGAGCCTGGGTTTCTTGTTAAACCCAGAGCCCACCGTTAGGGATAGTCTGGCTAACCAGCTTGCTCTGGGATTCCCCAGGCTCTGCCTTCCTGGGAAGGAACGACGGACAGGCCACCTCACCTCTTTCTTTTTATGTGTGTGTTTGTATGTGAGTGGATGTACATGCATGCATGTGTGTACAAGAGGGCGCTTGAATGTATGTGCTACAGAAGTCCAAGGGTGACCTGGGAAATCATCCTGGATTGCTCTACCTCCTCATTACTTTGCAAGGCAAAGTCTTTAATCCCTGACCCATACCCCAGGCCTGGAAGCAGAGGACTCTTAGAAACATGGCTGAGTGCTCTGTGACAGCGAGGTGACGTCATGACAGATACTGAAGGGAAGGAAAGCCAACTGCACTTTCTAGCTTTCCAGTTTGCCCAAGTACAAACCAGCTCTCTCTCCATGTTACCCACCGCCCAGGTCTCACCCACTATATGCTGGGTCTTCCCGTATCCATTAGCTAATCTCTCGTAAGCTTACTTAGAGGTTTGTTTTCACTAAGTAGCTCTTGTTTCTTTATTCGTTTAGTGTTTCATACATGAATATAATGATCTCATGACATTTTCACACCTTATTCCCCCAATCCCATCCCTCCTTTTCTTCCCATTTCATCCCTTCTCCACTACCAGTCTCCCTCCTATCTTCAAATCTTCTCACATGTGTGACAGTTGCAATTCGCCTGCATGGTTGTTGATAAATCATCAAACGGCTTAAGGGAACAAAGGGTTTATTTTAATCTCATGATTGTCCAGTTACAGTTCTCAGTCCAGCTTGACAGCAGAGCTTACACTAACACCAGGGCCAAGGGAACTGGCCACACCATCTCCACTTAATGACTAAGAAAGGGACGATCCTTACTTTCCAGACCAGCATGTCTAACCAAGTGAACAGAAGGATGCCGACTCTCTCAACCAGCTCTCTGCATTTTATTCCAGGGCCTAGTCCCACCCACCATGGGCTGGGCCTTCCCCAGCAGCTAGACAATCTCCTGCAGGTTTGCTCTGGGCTTAATTCAACCACTAATTCTCCACAAATGTGCCCAGAGCTCAAACCCTCGACTATCAAATGACAGCTGTGCCCAACTACGACAATGACCTATTGGGTTTGCTCTGTTTTGCCTTTGATGGCATGTGTCTGAATAACTGAGTAGTCTTCACAGGGATGCCTCAAGGCTCAGTTCTCGATTCTCTAATTGCCACAGATAGGTAGACGGTAGCCATTTTCTCGCTCACCTGCAACGTTCAAGAGTGTTTTTACTCATACCAAACAAAGGAGGTGCCCCGGAGCACCCTGTATCTCATGTGTGTATCAGCTGTGCTGGGGAGAGTGCTGAATGAAGTTCAGTACTGGAAGGGGGTGCCTTCCCTGCAGAATTCCACTTCCCATTGCCGCTCTCCTGGTAGCTGTGAAACCTGGACTGTGGCAGTATGGGGACTTCACATTTGCATAAAAGGGGAGGCAGACAGATGTTTGCAAGACTGTGAGCAAAGGCTGTGCAGCTAGCAGCACCAGCGCTTGGAGGGGCTGAAATACTCCCCTCCCCCAGAAAACAATGGCTGACGTAGAAGAGTGACTACTCAGAAGTCACCAGAACCCCATGAATAGCTCTCCAGTCCTCTTTGGGGACCACTAAACCTTTTCTTAGTTTAGTTTAGTTTTACACGTGTATGTGTTTTGCATGTGGGTGGATGTACATATGTGGGGGGGGGGTTCAAGAGGGCATATACTTGAATGCCTGTGCCCATGGAGGCCCAAGGGTGACATCGGGAACCATCCTGGATTGCTCTACCTCCTTATTGTTTTACTCTGGAGTTTCTCAGGTTCCGCCTTCCAGGGCCAGCATTCCAAGCCGCTGCTATATCAGCCTAGCATTTTTATGTGGAATCTGGGGAACAGTACTTTGTATTGTTGCCAAGAAATTCAGGACCAAATGAGCTTAAGGTAACCAGGGGTTTTATTCTGGCTTATGATTGTCCAGTTCCTTCTGTGGCTTGGCAGGAGAGCCCACACCAACACCAAGGGCCGAGGAAACTGGCCGCACCATACCCCTGACTGCTCAGAGGGACAATCCTCATTTGCCCGATCAGCATGTCTGGCCAAGTATCTAGAAGGATGCCGACTTCCTCAGCCAGTTCCCTCATCTTACTCACTTGCCCGTGGACTAGTCCACCATCATGGGCTGCGTCTTCTGCATCAATTAGACACTCTTAGAGACTCGCTGTTGACAGCAGTACCTAACTATGACAAGAGGCAAAGGCTATAACTACTAAGCCAGCTCCTAGACTTTATTTTTAAACTAATCATTGAATATGCAAGTCCACCATCTTTTTTCCCCTTTTTTTCAGGCACATGCATGTTGCAGGCGCATGTTTAAGTATGTGTGCGTATGAATGTGTGCACGCGCCCATGTGTGAGGGGGCCGGAGGAAAACATCAGATGCCCTACTTCATCCCCCTCCGCCTTGTTCCCTGGAGACGCCCTCACTGAACCTGGAGCTAGACCCAGCTATCCTTCCGTTTGTACCCAGACAGCACTGGAGGTTACAGGCGTGCATGTGGCCACACCCAGCTTTTTACTTAGGTGAGGATCTGAACTCAGGTCCTCCAACTTGAGCACCAAGCACCCACTGAGTCATCTCTCCATCCCCCCACAATCTCCCTCTTTTTGTTTTTATCTATTTATTTTGCGTGTGTGTGTGTGTGTGTGTGTGTGTGTGTGTGTGTGTGTATCAGAGGAGTATCAGAGGGCACTGTGTGTCCCTGTAAAGGGCCAAGGGTGACTTTGGGAATCATCCTGGATTGTTTCTACCTCCTTTCCACTTTGCTCTGGGATTTTTCAGGCTCCACCTACCAAGCCGGAAGTGCCGGCCACCACCATTTCCACCTGGCGTTTTTTACATGGGACCTGGAATAGGAATTCAAGACCTTCTGTTTTCGAGGCCCGGTCTTAACCCCTGAGCCATCTCTCCAGTCCCCTCTTTTTGTTTTTAAAGTGACAGGCCCAGGCCTGGAGTCTGAACTCTACTCGAGTTGGGAGTTCGGTTCTCCTATCTCTGCTTGATAAATGGAAGGATGCATTCCATGTGAGATGGTAATAAAGAATGTGGAGGGTTTTTCCAATGGAGATGAGCCCGGTGCACACAGGCACCCAGACATCTATGCAAATGAGCATGCAGTGGTTTGTATGAATGACCCCCAGATTCCTGGGTGTTAAAGGCTCGCTCCACAGTCAAACACTTTTGGGAGGGGGCCTGGGCCTTTTTAATAGGTGGGGCTGGTCTAGGAAGATGACCTAGTGGTTAAAGCATTTGCTCATAAGCCAAAGGACTAGAGTTCAGATCCCCAGATCCCACATAAAATGCTGGGTGAGTTTGGCAACTGTCAGTCGTTCTGTCAAGCCTCTTCCACCTTGAGAGAGGATGATCTTCCGCATGACATCCTTTCACTCCCTCCCCCTTCTAGACTGTCTTACATCCTTAGCAACTTCTTAGCAACCCTCTGACGGCCATAAAAGATAGACGTGCTCTAGCCTGGGTCTTTCTTCAGACTCTTCCCTCCCCCAAGAGCCATCCATGGTGGCTCCTTCCCTGTTCTCTCCAACTCCAAGGTATCTTGTGTGCTCTAATGCTATCCCACTTTAAGGCTACGCTATGGTTCCTCTGGCCACTGGGGCCTTGGCTTTAATAAACTCATATTCATTAAGTCTCGCCCTCCTGTTAGCTTCTCTTTATTAGTGGACCACCATGCTGACCTCATACACTATCACAGAGTCTCTCCATTCCCCCAGGCCTAACAGCAACCCACTTGTCATTCTAGTCCTGAAGAGTGGAGCCTGGGAATCCCTGGATGGCCACACTATCCTCATGGTGTGTTCTAGGTTTAGAGACCCCTGCTCTCAAAATAAGGTGAGAGAGCCATTGAGAATGTTCCTGATGTCACCCTTGATCCATCTCTCCTCTCTTTCTCTCTCTCTCTTCAAACTGACCTTCAACTTTCACTATATAGCCAAGGATGACCTTGAACCTGCGTCCCTCCTGCCTGTGCTTCCTGGGTGCTGAGCTTACAGATGCCTACCACAGCCTCCCTTGGAGGAATCTCATTTGCCTCCGAAGACAAGGTTCTCACTCCAGCTACTAAGAAAGCTGCCAGGAACCATGGGAGGAAAAAGAAACCTGACGGCAGACAGATCTCTGGTACCGATGGATCTTGCCTGGAGATCCCCTTTTCCCAGATTCCTGAGAGGGGACCAGGGTGAAGTGTGCCAAGTCATTCCCATTGACTTACAGGCAGCAAATGGGATGGCAGTACCCGGGACCATTTGCAGCTGTTTACCAAACTACTGCCCATTCCATATCCCCAGGCTCCACAGCCCATCATGGGAGGGTCCAGCGTCAGAACCTGGGCCCTGGCAGCCTGAATGAGCCAGGCTGGGCCACAGAAGCTAAACATACAACTACTAGTGAAAAGCAGAGAGACAAGATTTATTGCACTGGTATGACGAAAGGGGTCAAGTTGACCACCAAGTTCATCTTTGGAGTCCTGACACAAGGTTTGGTAATTTTATGTTGCATTTATTATTTTTGAGAGAGAGAGAGATAGGTGGCTACACTTTCGGGTTTGTTCCCACCATGGCTGAAGACCTGGGAAAATCACCAACCAAGACCAGCCATGACAACCAGGTGACCTGTGTTAGTCACAGCCATGTGATTTTGTAAAATTCCTCCGCCCAGGCTGAAATGTGGTGTTCCCTGACCTGACCAGGACATGCCCTAATCCACCTTCCACTTAGCTGCCTAGAGCCCTGTCCTGCCTGGCCCTGACCTTCCTTCAGTTTTCACCCCACACAGCAATCCTTGGCAACATCCGAAGACCATCAAAAATAAAAAGCCCCTTTATCCTGGGGTTCTGCCCTACCATGGCAGCTGTCCCTCCATCCTCTCCCCGACTTTAAGCTCTCTCTTCTGTTCTAATGTTCTCCCACCTCAAGGTTAAACTGACTCCCTTGGCCACAGACTCTCAACTCTAATGGAACACATATCCAGGGCTGCAGAGATGGCTCAGGGATTAAGACTCTGCATCGAAAGTAGTACATATACATAAGCACTGAGTGTGGATCCCAGGTCCACCTAAAAAGCACCAGGTGGAAATGGCACCAGCCTGCACTTCTGACCCTGATGGGTGGAGCCTGGGAAATCCCAGAGGGAAGCAAAAAGGAGGTAGAAGCAATCCAGAGTGATTCCCAAAGTCACCCTTGGTCCTCCACAGGGATACGTAATGCCCTTTCACACACACACACACACACACACACACACACACACACAGTTGAGGATTTGAGCTCTGGGCACATTTGTAGAGAGTTAGTGGTTGAGTTAAGCCCAGAGCAGAAGATTGTCTAGCTGATGGGGAAGGCCCAGCCCATGGTGGGTGGGACTAGGCCCTAGAATAAAATACAGAAGGTTTGTTGAGAAAGTTGGCATCCTTGTGTTTACTTGGTTAGACATCCTGGTCTGGCAAGTAAGGATCGTCCTCTCTCAGCCATTATGTAGAGATGGTGTGGCCAGTTCCCTCGACCCTGGTGTTGATGGGTGCTCGCCTGTCAAGCTGGACTGAGAACTGTAACTGGACAGTAGTAAGAGTAGTAAGAGAAAATAAACCCCTTGTTCCCTTAAGCCATTTGATGGTGACTTATCAGCAACCATGCAGGTGAGCTGCAGCAGAGGCACATGCACACGCACACAGATGAGCATACACACGCACACACGCACACGTGTACATATACATAGGCCTATATACTTTTTAGAGAAACTAATACAGGGTTGAAGATGTGGCTCAGTGGGTAGAGCACTCACCTAGCCTGGTAGACTCCCTGGGCTCCATACCCAGCACCGAATAAGCACCTCTAACTCCAGGGCTCTGGAGGTGACGCAGGAGGATCTGGAGTCCAAGGTTGCCCATGTTGGCGTCACCCCAGAGCAGCACGGCCCCAAGGTGGAGCGCCGCACTAAGCCAGCAACCAAGTGCTCAGCTCTTCGTCAGCCACAGTGACGGGAGTCAGCATGGCCATGTCATGGGAAATCTGAGGTTAGAGAGGGAACAAAGCCACATGGGCAGCAAAGAGCCCAGAATGCCCCAATGTCACCCTGGAGCTTGTCAGAAGAGAGTGTGTGTGTGTGTGTGTGTGTGTGTGTGTGTGTGTGTGTGTGTGTGATGAGTGTGTGTCAGCCTGTGTTCCTATGTGTGATTTGTGTGTATGAATCTGTATTGGTATATGTGTGTGATCTGTTGCTGTGTGTGTTGTATGTGTGTGTGATCTGTGTGCATTTATGCAAGTCCATGTTCTGTGTGCATGTGTGTGTGGTTTGAGTGTATGCGAGTTTGTATTTCTATATGTGTTTCTATTTGTGCTGTGTGCTGCATGATTTTTGCTGTGGTGTTGTGGGTGTTGTGTGCTGTGTGTGATGCATTATATGTAATTTGTGCTGTATGTGTGTGATTTGTGCTGTGTGCATTGTGCTGTAGGTGATATGTATTGTGTGTATATTTATGTATTATGTATGTGTATAAGTCTGTGCTGTTGTTAGTATGCATGTTATTGTATCTCTGGTACTCTTGCCATCTTGCGTCTGCCTGTGGATTGGTGTCTACATGCAATCTGCTGTGGCTGTTGGTTGTGTATGTGCGTACACATGTGATATAAGCGTGATTTGTGCTGCCTGTGTGCATTTGTAACTGAATGGCACGTGTCGCTCTGAGTATATGCACCCCGAGTGTGCAGTGAGAAAGTCTGTGTGGGGCATCTCAGACTCACAAGTGTGGCCTCAGGTGATATGGAGGCTGAGCATGTGGATGATGTCACAGAGCTTCAAGACTCCCTTAAATGTTCTTCGAAAAGCAAAGGACGAAGAGGCACAAAGCTGCACGAGGCAGCAGAAGCCACGAGGAGGATCAGAGCTGGATGGGCCGGCCCCTCCTGCGGTCTGAGGGCAGGCAGGTCCTTAGACTGTGACCCGCCCCGAGGCACCTGGACCCTTGACAGACCCTGCTATGTCATGCCCATAGCCCAGAAAAAAACAGCTTTGAGGAGCATCTGTGGAGATAAAAATATTAACTTTGTTGCTTAAAAAACAAATCGCTCTGGGCTTGAAAGCGGTCTCCGTTGTCATGGAACTGTCAGTGCAGATCAAAGGGACCAGAATAGACTTGCTCTGGCTCCCACCGAACTCTCCGACTCCTCTTTCCCCTGAAAACTCAGGCCCTTAGCATCCCTCTAAAGAACATTCTAGATGTTTCGCTGTGGTCTTCCATCACTCCAAGTGCTACACCCCAACACACGCCACAACCCTTGCCATTAGCGTGGATCCGTCCTACCCACCCACCAGGCACCCTGTCACATGATCGAACTCCAGAGCTGGGTCAACTGAATTCTGCTTTCAAAGGGCTGGGGCTTATAACCCAAAAACAAAAGGATTTGAATTACAATGCCAATTCCACATTAAAAAAATATTGGGTAGGTATAGTGGCCCACCTGTAATTGTAGCCTTGGAAGGCAGAGCCTATATCTCTACCCACTGCAAACAGCTGGTATTCTGTCACCTCAGCAGGCATCTAGGACACAGGTGAATGACAGACAAAAGAGAGAGATGGAAGACAAAGCAGGGCCTTTGGGCTAGGCTGGGTGAGAGGTCAGAAGGCTTTCAAGGCATGACTAGGGCTGTCCAAGGAGACATGGGCCCTGACGCATGTGCAGCAATGGTTGACCACAAAGCAACCACACAACATCCTTGAACTTGAAGCTAGAAAGAGAATCTTGTGTCCATGCCACAGCCCAGCATAGAAATAACCCATCCTTGGGTCAGGAGTTAAAGTCTTTGCCTCACATGCAAAAGGACCTGAGTTCAGACCCCAGATCTCATGAAAAATGCCAGGTAGATATAGCAGCGGCTTGCAATTCTGGCCCTAAAAGTGGAGCTTGGGAAACCCCAGAGAAAAACAGTAAGCAGGTAGAACAATCCAGGATGATTCCCAATGTCCCCCTTGGGCTTCCACTGACACACACTCCAGTGTCCTCTTGTACATACACAAACACACATACCAAAAAAAAAAAAAAAAAGAAAAAATAATGTATGTAAACCAGACAATAGTAATCAGGCTGACGGGTCCATCATCTACTCCTCTAGTTGTTTTTAACAAAGGCTGCGTCTAATTTGTCTTGACATACACTAAGACAGAATTCCAGCTCTTTGGAGATGATGGGCTAAGTCTAACAGCTGTCTCTTTGTCTCTTTGAAAAAAGGACGGTGGAGGTTCATGATAAAGAGTCTTCGTTAGAGCAGAGAGCTGTGGGGCCCTAGCGTGGCCTGAAGGTGGGACAGCGTTTAGACAGGAGTGAGTGCTTAAAGCAGGAGAGGTGACCACCAAGACACAGGCCGCAGCGTGGAGGGGGAATCTCTGCAGAAAGCCCAGGGACTCAGGGACACTTAATCTTCCCATAGAGCCTTCCCAGTGTGGTGGGAAGTTTTACATCATGTGACCTTGGTACCTGCCTGTGGTGGGGTAGAGTCTGACTTGGTTTGTTGGGGGAAGAAGGCTGCCAGGAGCCCAGAGGGGCGTGACCTGGTTTCTATGAGTCACACACAGCTCCAGGGGTTGATCTATCATTTCATCCTGACACTCGCCCTGATGATGGAGGTATCAGCCCCCGCTGGGACAGGACATACACAGAACGTTCCACTCAGCGTTTCCACCCAGAAGGTTAAAGTGGCAGAATTCAGCCTTGCCAGAAATCTCCACCCTGCTGGGCAAGGCCCCGCCCACCAGTCAAGATTCCACCCACTAAATAAGGCTTCCAACTTCTAGATAAGGTCTCACCATCAGGAAAGGCCTGGCCTACCAGGCAAGATCCCGCCTACTTCACAAGGCCCCGCCCACCAAACACAGATCCTACCCACGCCACCCAAGTCCTACCTATCCCCACACGGTGATTTGGGGCCGAGTGACAAGATGCCCAGAGCATTTTACTGTCTTTGCTACTGGCCAGTCAGGCATTGCCACTGGGCACCAACTTAGCCTGAGAGTTCCGGCTCTACAATTGTCACGGATGTTGGAAAGGTGACTTCATCAAGACCATGGCAAGGCTTCCGTAGTCACACCATTTCACTGGTGACAGCGGCCAAGGCTGGGTAAGTCCACAGCTTGACCCTCCTTCACATGGCAAGGAGGGGCCCAGTGGCATTTGCAACCCTTTCTGCTCTTGGGTGCGCGGGATAAGAACAAGATGTGGGGCTGGAGAGGTGGCTCAGGGGTTAAGCCTCCGCCTTGCAGGCGGAAGGTCCTGAGTTCGGATCCCAGATCCCACGTATAGACGCCAGGCGGAAGCGGGGGCGGCCTGCGCTTCTGGTCCTGGTAGGGCGGAGCCTGTGAATCCCGGGGCAGAAGGAGATGGAAGGCGTCCATGGTGGTTTGCGAATTCGTCCGTGGTTCTACACATACACAGACACACACACAGACATACACACACGCACACACATACACACGCACATGCACACAGTTGAATAAATAATAATAAAAAAATTTAAAAAAAAAAAAAAGAACAAGATGTGGAGGTTATGTGTCCAAGAAGCCACACCTTTGAGGCCACAGTCTCCAAGGGTCTGGAAAAGAAGCTGAAGGATACAGAGTGGAGCAGGTGAATGGAGCAGGTGAAGCTTTCTCTCTTTCTGTGGGTCTGTTTCCAGCCCCTTTTTTTCTTTTTGTTTATGTTGCTGGGATCAAACTGAGGGCTTTGCATATCCTAGGCCAGCCTTTTTCCACTGAGCTACGCCCCCAGACCTCACAGGGGATTCTAGGCAGGTACTCTACCACTGACCACGCCCCCAGTCCTGAGGGGACTCAGATAAGTAGTGAGCTGCCATCCTCATCTGTGTCCCCAACATGGTGAGTCACTGGGGTGTCTGGACATGAGCTGTCCTCCGTCGACATCTCCTCGGAGTGTTCTCTCTCTCTCTCTCCCCCCCTCTCTCTTTCTCCTCCTGCATCATAAATTTCTGGATTTGTAAATGACTCCTTTTATTTTCCACAGAAACAATAAAGCTCTTTTGATCATGGGACAAGTGCATTTACCGATCATAAAGCCCCAAAAGCCAGTCCCAGGGAGGTCCCTGTCCTTTGATGGAAGTTGGCAGCCTTCCCCCACCTTGACTGGGACGTGTTTGAAAGACGGGGTAAATGCAAGAAAACATTGTGGGGAGAGGGAAGGTGGGAGGCCCAGGGAACTGTCTGGAGTCAC